>BTPG01000002.1:121251450-121306450 GCA_036245525.1 Semisulcospira habei | reverse complement strand
GGCAATTCGATCAAAGCGACCATTTTGGCCATTTAGGGGAGATTACTCATCAAACTGTCTGTGTGCACTCGTGCGGGGCGGCTGCACTCGAAAGAGCAATGGCACATTAGCTGCGTATCGGGGTAATTTTTAGTCTTCAAAGGGGCTGTATGAATGGGTTGGCGAAATTGCGATCTAAAAATTGTTTTGTACTGAACAGTGGAAAATTACCGGTCATCAGAGACTAACCCTTGAATGTTACTGACGATACTGTTCAGCGGAAAAGACGCGGCGTTACGTAGTTAGGTCATGACGTAGTTACGCGTCTTTTTCACCGAGCGTTATCGTCAGTAGCAGGAAAGGGGTTAAACCATCCAGCCATGACACTTGGAGAAAGATATGGATCGACCACCCACGAACAAACTTGATCACCCTGTATTTTGAATAGTAATAATAATACTCCCAAACTTTGGGGACTTTTACCATATCATTTTTGCTTCATTGCAAAACAAAGGTCGTAACAGGTTGAAAAATGTTTGCTAATTTTTCGTTTCAAGAGTTCGCTTGTTCACTTGTTGGTTGGTTGGTTAGTGGGTTGGTTGGTTGATTCATTGGTTGGTTGGTGGGTTGGTTGGTGATTGCCTGGTTGGTTGGTCGTATTCGATTGGTCTCTTTCTTGCCATTACTCTATTCGACAATTACGCAATAAATTCTCGCAGTGCGAGCGATTTGTTCTCTCTCTCTCTCTCTCTCTCTCTCTCTCTCTCTCTCTCTCTCTCTCTCTCTCTCTCTCTCTCTCTCTCTCTCACACACACAAGGGGAGTGGGTGGGGGGGGGGGTGAGGATTGGGTCTAGTGTCTCGCTGCCCACACCCCACCCCACCCCGTCCCCCACCTGTCCCCTCCCTGTGTCGTTTCCTCAGACTGCAATTTACTGCACTTTCTAGACAGATTGTAGCGAGAGAGACTTTGAAAAGCCCAGTGATGCGTACTGTCTCTTACAGACGATAACATTATTGTCAACCCTCAGCCCTCCTCCTCGGTAGGCAAGAGGCATAGATTCTCATGAGCCCCTGCATCGCAGGGGCTAATAAGAATCTACGCCTCTTGCTTTTGCGAGCTAGGCTCCAACCGTTCCCTCTGACGGTTTTTATCAGACTTTAAGCGTGGCCGGTTAAAAGGGCGATAAAAAGTCTGAGTGCCAAGCGTCTGGTGTTCTTTTCCGCATTCGCAGCCAACTTGTGTCACCGGCAGTTTGGAAGCGGCATCTGCTGGGCATTACCAGAGTTGCTCACGGGTAGTGCTTGACGGCTCTTTCGTAATAGATATGGTCGGGGCAACTGATACGAAATTCAGACGAAAAGTGTGACTGTCAATCGCGTAAAGGCAAAGAACTGAAGAAGGTGCTCGCTGTCCCCGTCACTGAGTAAAATTTGTCTCTTCACTGCTAGTGGACGCAGATTGTGTTTTTAAAATAATTGTTACTTCAACGTCAAAGATCCCAAGTCGTCAAAGGAGCATGGATATAGTTGTTTCAGCAAGAGGTATAGATCCTCATGAGCCCCCGCAACTGCGGGTGCTCATGAGGATCTATATCTCTTGCAGCTAGCTAGTGTTTAATAAGGGGGTTAAAAAAGTGTTATTACCCGAACAGTTAGTAAACTGTTTTCTTAACTTTGTTTGCCCCTGAAGTGTGTTCATTTTTTTGTGTTGCTTATTTGTGTGTAAACGAGTTGCTAGATCCGACCTTTGGTATTTCCGACCCGTAACCACATAAAATCCAACAAAGAAAGAAACACGCTTAGGAAGGGCTATTAAAGCACAATTTATTACATTTTCCAGGTCAAAACACTTTTTTTTTCAAACTGGACAAGTAAACAATTCACTGCTTATCTTTCCTTCGTATGAAGAGGAGGGCGGCGGGAAGGGGAGGGGGGAGGGGAGGAGGGGGATGAGGGGATGGGGTTGGGGGTAGGGGATTTATTTGCATATTCCACTCTTGGCAGTCATCTTTTTGGTCTTGATTTCTTATTACAAAATACGTCCACACAACGCAGTTTTCTCCCTTCCTTCATCTATTGATCAAATCGTTTGCATCCTGACATTATATTACATTGAACAACATGCTTGATATAGTGCCGGTAACAGGCAGATGTGATTACGAGACCCGAATCAAAATGTCCGAGTCGTCAGACATGGACATTTTGATTCGGGTCAAGTAGTCACACCTGTCGATTATTGGCACTATATCAAACAAAGTGTTGCTCGATATAATTTATGTTCCCAGTCCAAAACTGACAAAACTGTGCCTCGCGGAATTCACTTTGATTGTGGTGTTTATACAAGGCACATGCATGGCAGACGACTGCATCACTGTCGACTCAGCGCGTAGATTTCATCTGACTATGAAGACATCAGTGCTTTGTTACTGAGTAAATTCTACTTGTAACTTGATCACGAATAATGGCAGGAAAATGCCAGCAGGTTTGTTTATTTAGTTCCGGCTTTTCTCAGGTTGTCGCTATCGCCAGCTGACATCTCGTCTATTTCACTAGTGAAGCGCGACTCGCGCGTTTGCTGAATCTGTTTTCCGTTCGCGTGTGCCTACAGCCAAAAATTTCGAGCGTTCGCACAACACGTAAGAAGTATTTCATTACTACTACACATAAGGAGCTTGTTAACGTTGCAGTAGGAACATATTTCGCGTTTCCGTTTTGAAACGAAAATTAATGCAAGTATCATCAAGATTAAATCTTCTGGCATGCAAGGGATTTGGGGAAGGAAAGTATATCAAGCAAATTCATGAATATTAATTTGGTTGTTATACAATATATCACTATATTTATCAAAGAAGGAAAAGCTTCATCGAGTGGGTACATGGTTCTATACCAGATGGCGTTGTCGGCTGTGTCCTATGGATATTTTTTAAAAAATCATTTTCGGTAGTTCGTGAGCATCTTACGTCTCAGGCAGACGAATCAATGACCTTACAAAATCGGCGCATGCTGTAGATGCTTTCGTTATTCAGTTCACATCACGTCGGCTACACACAGTGACACAATACTAGACATAAGTTATACCTGCAAGAGGCATAGATCCTCATGAGCCCCCGCGAACGCGGGGGCTCATGATGATCTATGCCTCTTGCAGATGTTAGTCTTCAATAAAAAAAAAAAATAATAAATATAAAAAAAAAAAATCCACATTTCATCCGACATAGTTGTCGAGACATCAGACACGGATGGAGCCAGAGGGGTATGAATTAAACAGCAAGAGGCGCAGATCCTCATGCGCCCCAGCATTTCGCGGGGGCTCGTGAGGATCTGTAACTCTTGCAGGCGCTTGGCCTTTCATTATTATTGTTGTTTTTTTTTTTTTTGGTTTTTTTTTAACTGCATCGGCCACAGCTGTCTAGACAAAAACAAGAGTGGTAGATTACTGCTAATAGTGAAGAAGCAGAGCGCAGGCTAGACGGCAGTGCGCAAACAGCCAGCAATGATAGTAATGTCCCCGCAGACAGATGATGTTTAGTATGTCTTTGTTTATTTGGATAGTACGCACTGCCGCCACTGACGCACATGCGCGCTCATTAAAAATGATACGGTGGCGGGAAGGCGGGAACGCATTCACGCGTACACACACACACACACACACACACACACACACACACACACACACACACACACACACACACACACACACGCACGCACCCCCCCCCCCCCACACACACACACACACAATATCTGCCAAGCGGATGTCTTCTGCCCTCGCAAAGAAGGCACGCGCGCGCCTACGTTCGCATCTACGAACAATCCCAGCGAATCAGCCGCTACCATGGTCGACACTGACTGCCCTGTTATGAGTCTAGCATATGTAACGTCTATTACCTGCAACTGAGTAGCAAAACGTCTTCGGCCCCACTACGGCCGCAGTGGGCCCGCACACAGCCATGCCGCGCGGGCCCTTGACTACGGCTGTCGTGGGCCTGATGAGCTTTGCTTACTGCGTTAGCGACTCAGTCGGCGTAATTTGAGGACTCATCTCGACATACAATTATTCTACAGGGGGGTCTCTGGCTAAAACTAGCGTGGCAGTCGCCGCCGGGCTTTCAAACTCGTTTGGAAATTACATGGACATTTCGTCCGAACGTTCACCTTTTTAAACAGAGAGTATGATTGTCACTGTCTTTGTCCGGGCCCTGCACGTCGGCCATATTGGCTGCGGGTGTAGAAGTGGCAGCTGGGGAGTAAAAAGGTCACGTGATCGATGGAATAGTGTGTCTCGTCCGCTGCAGTTAGACATGCGTCTCCTCGGGCCGTCTATAGTGAGGTTTCGTTTGCAACGTACGACTTCCAAGAACGAACGAGAGCAAAGTCCCGGCGGATAACCATATTGTGTGAATGAACATAGACAACACTCCAAACATCTCCAAGAGGCATGGATCATCATGAGCTCATGAGGATCTATGCCTCTTGGAGATGTTTGTCTATGCTTCCGGTACACAATGGTTATGCGCCGCGACTGCGCTCTCGTTCGTTGTTGGGAGTCGTTCGGCGTAAACGTAACCACACTTGTATCTCCGCGCTAACAACATGTTCTGGGGTAAGACGCACTCGCGATAAGTCTGCGACTGAGAGTCAATCCTGTGCAAGAATCACGTCAAAGACAGTGCCCCTTAACCGGCAGTGAGGGCATCCAAGTAGTGTTACATACACCTAATCAGTCGCTAGAACGCTGCCGCGAACGTCAGGACGGCATTGGGTATATCCTTATCGCGGATGCCGTATCTGCAACTGCAGGTAAAGTGGGGTCAAGTCGTTGGTTAACCCTTATCATTCGAAATACACCAGTAGGTGAAGAGTTTGACTAAAATAGTTCAAGGGTAGTGCCAGAATAGCTTTTCCGCCTCTAGGCGCCAAGCTATTCTGGCACCACCCTTGAACTAAAGCCATTGGTCTATATCCTTATCTTTTAAGTGCAATAATGTAGCAGGCATATGGCAGTGTACAAATTTGAAGCTTTTAGCCTCTGAATAATATGGGTTAACTCCTTCCAGACGTGCCGCACCGGATACGTGGCTTTATACCGCGTATCCGGATGCGACACGTCTCAAATAAGTTAGCTAAAGTAGAAGTAGAAAAGCAGAACATCTCTCATGTCCTGGCAGGCTTCACTGCCAGTGGAGTCTTGTTGAAATCATTGTAAATTCAGCGTCAAAGATCCACAAACGTCAAAGGAACATGGACGCAACTTGGTTTCAGCAAGAAGCATAGATCCTCATGAGCCCCCGCAACTGATGGGGGCTCATGAGGATCTATGCCTCTTGTAGTTGGGTCGTGTTCAAATTCAGTGTTTCTCGGCAATAAGCGGGCTCAGTAGTGAACATTAGATCTTGCCTTGCCGCTTTACTCGGTTTATTAAACAACGTGCAATGGTCAACGCTCCTACGACTCTGGCTATAATAAGAATATCGCAGGTTCCGAGAGTCCTTCAATAAGTTGTCGAGTTCGTCCCAGACTGGGCGAGTTTGTGAGCGGGTCAAAGCGTCCCGTCAAGCATAACAATACAAGCTTTTGGGTCGAGGTGTTACGAGACGGGATGACGTGATTGCGCATAAGAGAAACTTGCAAACTCCGTAACAGCGTCTGCAAGAGGCACAGACCTTCATAGACCCTAGCAGAGTTACACTTCAACTGATCGTGGAGAAGTGAGATTTGCCAGTTGCGTCCACCGGCAAGAGGCAAAGATCTTCATAAGCCCCCGCCGGCTTCATGCAGGGGCGCATGAAGAGTCTGTGCCTCTTGCTGCCCTGCTGGGTTTAACTCTGCGTTGCTCAGATCGAGGCAGCATCAGTCTGTGGTGACGTTGTGAGCCTGCAGACTCTCACTCACAACTAAATCAGGCGGAATCAGGCATGCAAACGCACGGAACATATTCAACCCAGAACCACTACAATAACTAATGGATCGAACGTGCTAGTTCAAGGGCGGTGCCAGAATATGCTTAGATCATCATCATCATCATCATCATCAGTCCCTTGCCCGAACTGGGCGTTGGGGGGACTGAAAGGCAGCAGCAACAGACAGTGCTCTCCACTGAGTTCTATTTTGGGCGGTGGCAAGCAAGTCTGGCATCTCGAGTTCGGTCCATTCTTTTATGTTTGCGACCCAACTCTTTCTCTGACGACCTCGCCGACGACTTCCTTCGAGAGTGCCTTGGAGGATAGTCTTGGACAAGGTGTTGTGTCGGGTCACGTGGCCAAACCAAGCAAGCTTGCGCCGTTTCACGGTTGCCAGAAGGGGTTCATGTGGGCCCACCAGGGAAGTGACGATGCTCCGTACATATTCGTTGGTCTTGTGCTCGCGGTACGAGATGCGGAGCAACTTCCTCAGGCACTTGTTCTCAAAGGCCTGGATTTTCTTTTCTGAGTCTGCAAGCAGTGTCCAAGTCTCACAGCCGTAGAGTAGAATAGACACTACGAGGGACTTGTAAAGCCTGTACTTGATGGTGAAGCTGATGGAGTTACTTCGCCATATCCTGTCCAGCCTGGCCATTGCGGATGTTGCTGTACCTATCCTGATACGGATCTCTGCTATGCAACTACCGTCTTTGGACAGGGTGGCTCCCAAGTACTTGAAGCTATTGACCTCTTCTAGCTTCTGGCCGTTCATGTGAATGTTGCTGCTGCTGTCGCTTGTGGTGTTGATCATCACTTTGCTTTTATCCGTACTGATCTCCATGCCATAAGACCCTGCGCTACTTGAAAGTTTGTCTGTCAGGTTTTGGAGCTCACTATTGCTGCCTGCCATGAGGTCAATGTCGTCTGCGAATCGAAGATTGCACAGGGATCTGCCACCAATAGAGATTGAAGTATGGTGGTCGTGGAGGGTTTCCTGCATGATCTTCTCCAGGAATATGTTGAAAAGGACAGGAGAGAGCAGGCATCCTTGACGGACACCGATCGTCGTCCTGAAGAACTCGCCTGACTGATTGTTAAGTAGAACCGCGCTGCAGGCGTTCTTGTAAAGCGCTTCTATCATTTGGATCAGTCCCTCCTCTATGTTGAACGATCTCATGACTTGCCAGAGTCCGTCGTGCCAGACGCGATCAAATGCTTTCCTGAAATCAATGAAGTTGTGGTAGAGTTCGCGCTGATGCTGCAGATGTTTCTCGATCAGGACGCGGCAGTTGAAAATCTGCTCTACAGTGCTTCTTCCAACTCTGAAGCCAGCCTGTTCTTCTGCCAGCAGTTCCTCGGCGAAAGTTTTGAGGCGGTTGAGAATGATTCTAAGCATTACTTTGCTAGGGTGACTTATCAGACTGATAGTTCTGTAGTTCTGGCACTGTTTCAGGTTTCCTTTCTTGGGGAGCGGGATCACTAGAGACTGTGTCCATTCTACTGGCCATTTCTTTTGCTCCCAGATCTTTTGACAGAGTGTAGTGAGGACCTTCGTTGTTACTTCTCCTCCATGTTTCAACAGTTCAGCAGGTACGTTGTCTACACCTGGAGACTTTCCTCCCTTCAGGCCGCGTACGGCTGCTTCCACCTCTTCAGCTAACACTGGCAGGTCTTCAGCCTTCCTGGCCCCAGCCTGGTTGTTTTGGAGGATGCTGGTGTCTGGCTCAGCCTTGTAGTTATACAAGTCTCGGCAGTACTCAGTCCATCTGTTTAGTACAGCAGTGTTTTCCGTGAGGAGTTGGCCGCTGCTGTCTTCGATGACTGTGGCTGTTCGCTGTTGAGTCTTGGTGAGGGTCCTTAGCGTTTCATAAGCCTTCTTGCTGTTGCCGTTTGCCATGCCCTCTTCCACGCTACAACACTGGTCTTCAATCCAATCTTCTTTGGCTTCTTTCATCCTCTTCCTGATCTTCTTGTTGACAAGTCTGTACTTGTTTGCTGATGTGAGGTCTTGGCCTCTCTTTTTCTTCCAGGCTCTCCTCTCATCACAGAGATCGAGGATGTCATCGGTGACCCAGGGCTGTTTGCGCTTCCTCTGCTTCCCCAGCACTTCTTCTGCTGTAGAAAGTAACACCTCTTTTATATTTCCAGCAAGGGTGTCTACGTCACAGTCCAAAGTAGCCAAGGCTGCAAATCTGCCTCCCACCTGGGCTTGGAAGAGCTCTTCTACTTCCGGGTCTTTTAGCTTCTGGAGGTCGAATCTGATGCGAGGGCTCTTGCTATCTCGTTTCAATGCCAGCTTCAACTTGAGGCTAGTAAGGACGAGGTTGTGGTCGCTGCCAATATCAGCGCCAGGAAAGGACCTCGTTTGTGCTTTGTTAATGCTGGATTTGAATCGTCGAGGCAGCAAGATGAAGTCAATCTGGTTATGGACCAGGCCTCCTGGCGATTGCCATGTCACTGTTCTTGACTTCTTGTGTGGATGGAGGGTATTAGCAACGGTGAGACGGTGACTCTGTGCGAACTCTAAAAGTCGCAGGCCTCTGTCGTTTGTTTCTCCAAGGCCAAACTTGCCAGCTGTTCCTGCCCATTGTTGGTAGGCGTCAGGGCCGATCTTTGCATTCCAGTCACCGAGGACAGTCAGAATGTCTTTCTTAGGTGTTTTCTTGATGATGTTGTCCAGTTGTTCGTAAAATTCTTCTAATTCTTCATCATCATGATCTGCTGTTGGAGCGTATACTTGAATGATAGTGATGTTGTGCGGTCGGGCGGAGATGCGGATGGAGATTAGTCTGCTTGACACGGGGGTGCAGCTGATGACAGTTCCAGCCACCTCTTTCCTTACGATAAAAGCTACGCCATGTTCGTGCTTGGTTTCTTTTCCGCTGAACCAGATTTTATGGCCTTCATCTGTTGTTGTTTCTCCGAAGCCTGTCCATCGAACTTCTGCAAGTCCTACAATGTCCCAGCGATAGCGCTTCAACTCGTGGGTGAGTTCCTTCACTTTGCCGCACTGATAGATACGTCTTATTTGCTTAGATACGTCTCCTGAAAGCAGATCCGCCCTGTGAAAGCAGCAGATAGTGAGTTCATTTTTTATGAAAAGCAAGATTTTTTACAATTCACAAGGCAGATGACAGACAATAACCATTACCTGTGATGGTACAGAAGGAGATGTATGGACAGTGATGAGGTCTAAGGTGTTGTCAGAACAACTTGGCGCCTCTAGCTCTAGGCACCGCCTTTGAACTATCATGGTTGGTCTACCTACAGAACCGTCATAGATGCAGTCTTCAGAAGTCAACAGGAATCGGAGTTCCCGATGTTTGGGAGTTAACCTCTTCCATCATTGAAACAGAACATTGGTATTTATACCCACTTTCTGCACTGCAGTCAATTTCACATCTCACACATCGAAGTCCACGTAACTGAAAGCATCACTGGAAACGACAAATGTAACATCGCAGCAGAAAAATTACCTCTCTGAACTGAGTGAATAGGAACCCGCACAGACAAAAACATGTTACGACCAGCGATGTGCAACTTTGACACACACCGTAGTTTTCAGATCTCTTCAGCATAAAATGTGATAACTACTGCTCGTAACTACAGATGATATGATAAAACAGGTTTAAAATCTTGCGAAATCAATAAGAGATAAATTTTACTGAAGGTCATGAATTCTGAAATTCACTAGCGCTCGCCGAACTATAAGAAGATCGACAAAGACCGTAGATTACTTACTGATTCAGCAGGAAAGCGACAAATTCCGGGTGGGTGGTCAAGCCAAGCTCTTGCTTTACGCGTTGCCACATGTCCATAATATTCCCTTGTCCGATGTCAATTCTACTTAGGGGTATCTTGTCTCTCTTCCTCTTTCTTCTCTTCAATTCCGAGTCTGTCATTGTCGGCCCGAGTCGATGATACTTTCTTTTTTTCTTCGCTGGTTCATCCGCCATCTTGTCTCTGATTGGTTATAATTATGCAGATGACCTAAGGTCGTAACGAATAGTTAGGACGTCAGCTACCATCGCCTATCATAAGGAATCTTTTCATGCATCCGTCAAAAGATTCCGTAGGCCCTTTTTTTTCACTTTGAACGGACGAAAGGAAGCATTTGGTGGGTCACTGTCTAAGTGGGTATTTATACTGAATCCGAGTAAAAGCTTTTTGCGAACTGAAGCCTTAAAAAAGGTCGAGCGTGCCCCTTTAAATATAGGCAGCGATTTTTGTCGATATGATTCCAGCAGGAATCACCTCGACTGAAAGCAATGCTAACAGCCAAAGGGTTAATGTGTTTTCAAAGAAGGCCATACAATGAAACAAAAATTTGTCCAATTAATGGAAAGGACAAATTCATATTAGTCCTAATACATCTTTAGTGGACCATACAATAAAACAAGATGGTGTATTTTATTGTGCGGGTAGAAGGTTTGTTCCAAAAACTATATGTGTGTCTCAAATATAAAACATAGGCCTATAAATATATACAAATAATGACAAACTATCCTGGAGACATAAACACCTTGTTTTCAGTGACATGAAAACATCTGCCCCGTCAAAGCAAAAGGTATGAAATCCATTTTAGTGAATAGCAAGATTTCCATTGTAATACCATGAATATCTAGCTTTTCACATAAAATGACTTAGCGGCTTTTTGTCATCAGCAGGACCGCACGTGATACTCGTTTGGCTGCATAATTTACATCTACATTCCCTAACATTTAAAAATATCGACACCAGAAAGGTGACTACCAAGCGTGTAAAAAGCAAAGATAATCCCAAGAAAGAAAGAAACACGATTAGAAACGCAACACAGTTTAAACATTTTGATTGCAGTTGTGACTTTTCTAAGCACGTTTCTTTCTTTGTCGTGATTTTCTGTCGGACCTTTTTAAGTATCACGGATCGTCTACGTATTTGTCATTAACAGATTTTGTGTCTGAAATCTTTGTTCATCCAAAGACCAAAGTCACCACCGTCCAATGAACATGCATACAAACTGCACTCAGCAAGAGGCTAGATCCTCAAGAGAAATAGATCCTCATGAGACCCCGCTGTCGCGGGAGCTCATGAGGATCTATGCCTCTTGCAGTTAGGTTGCGTTCACTTTTCTCGGCAGTGAAGGGGTTAATACGTTGACGGCACACTTAAAGAAGCACCAGTTCAAATGGGTGTGATGGTCTTAGATTTGGGACTTTATGGTCTTGAGCGGCAAAGTCCAAAACCTGAGACAAGCCCACATTTTTGTTGTCTGCGTACATTATAGGTACCAGCGCAGATTTTGTGTTGTATAAAAAGTAGTTTCCTAAGTACTTCCGTTTTTTAAAAAAAAGTATTTATTTATTTATCTATTTATTTATTTGTGGGTTCATGGGTTCGTGGGTTCGTCGGTCCTTTTTCTGTCAGTTTGTTCGATCGTTCATTTCGTTCCTTCGTTCGCCATTCATTCATTCATTCATTCATTCATTCATTCATTCATTCATTCATTCATTCAGTCGGAGAACTACATGGGTGTCTAGAGTTCAATTCTCGGCCTAAAGGTCATGGGTTCGAATCCAGATGGGGTCATAATTTGTTCAGACCATATTCGGTGCTGCGTCTTGATGGACAAGACACGTTAAACCCTATACCTTTAGCGTTTAGCATTCATTCATTCATTTGTCCCGTAAAACTACCAATGCAGAAACTGCCTGTTTTTTGTTTACTTACCTTTAAGTTAGCGTTGAAGAGACTGATGAATGAAACGTCAGTATTGTCTGATGTTCACCAGTTTTAGATGATAGTGAGGTTCGTTTGCTTTAAGTTAGCGTTGAAGAGACTGATGAATGAAACGTCAGTATTGTCTGTTGTTCACCAGTTTTAGATGATAGTGAGGTTCGTTTGCTTTAAGTTAGCGTTGAAGAGACTGATGAATGAAACGTCAGTATTGTCTGTTGTTCACCAGTTTTAGATGATAGTGAGGTTCGTTTGCTTTAAGTTAGCGTTGAAGAGACTGATGAATGAAACGTCAGTATTGTCTGTTGTTCACCAGTTTTAGATGATAGTGAGGTTCGTTTGCTTTAAGTTAGCGTTGAAGAGACTGATGAATGAAACGTCAGTATTGTCTGTTGTTCACCAGTTTTAGATGATAGTGAGGTTCGTTTGCTTTTAGTTAGCGTTGAAGAGACTGATGAATGAAACGTCAGTATTGTCTGTTGTTCACCAGTTTTAGATGATAGTGAGGTTCGTTTGCTTTAAGTTAGCGTTGAAGAGACTGATGAATGAAACGTCAGTATTGTCTGTTGTTCACCAGTTTTAGATGATAGTGAGGTTCGTTTGCTTTAAGTTAGCGTTGAAGAGACTGATGAATGAAACGTCAGTATTGTCTGTTGTTCACCAGTTTTAGATGATAGTGAGGTTCGTTTGCTTTACTTAATACTTGGCTTGACTTCGCGAACGAAGATTTTATAGGAGTTGCCCACGACGTCTGCAGGCTTGTTCGTGGCTGCGGAGGCCAATCCGAGACAGGCAGGTTCGACCGCAGTGGCTGCAGGGGAAGGTATGGCCAGGGTTCTGAGCTGCGGCATCTCTGTTTTTTCTCCTGAGCCGCTTGTCCTTAAGGCTAGCTCTGCGAGAGTCCTCAAAGGAGACAGCTGCCTTGTAAATGGTGGAGCGCCAGGTGTCACGGTCCGCAGCAAGCGAAGACCACTGGTGGTGGTCGATTTGGCAGGCACTAAGTGACTTCTTGAGACAGTCTTTGTATCTCTTCTTTGGTGCCCCTCTGTCACGGTGTCCAGTAGCAAGCTCGCCGAACAGGGTGATCTTTGGTAGGCGATGATCCTCCATCCTGGAGACATGCCCCGCCCAGCGGAGCTGTGTCCGCAGCAGCAAAGCCTCGATGCTCACAGTTTCAGCCTGTTCAAGGACCTCGACGTTGGTGACATAGTCACTCCAGTGAATGCCCAGGATGGTTCGCAGGCAGCGCTGGTGGAAGCGTTCGAGGAGTCGTAGTTGGCTGCGGTAGAGGGCCCAGGACTCGGAACCATACAGCAGGGTGGTGAGGACCACAGCTCTGTACACGCTGATCTTGGTGCCTGTTTTCAGCTGTTGATTGTGCCACACCCGCTTGAAAAGTCGCCCGAAAGCGCTGTTCGCTTTTGCCAGCCTGCTGTCAAGCTCCTTGTCCAGCTTGGCGTCCGACGTGATAATGCAGCCAAGGTAAGTAAACTGGTGCACTGACTTTAGTTCAGACTCGCCGATGGTGATGTGAGGAGGGCGGTACACTGTCTTGGGTGCCGGCTGATGGAGGACCTCTGTCTTTTTAAGACTGACCTCGAGTCCAAAGAGCTGGGCAGCATCTGCGAAGCAAGACGTGATGCGCTGCAGGGCTCTCTCTGTGTGTGCAACGAGGGCAGCATCATCAGCAAAAAGCAGCTCACGAATCAGTTGGTCTAGGGTTTTCGTGTGGGCTTGCAGTCGTCTGAGGTTGAACAGGCTGCCATCGAGACGATACCTGATGTACACTGCATCGTCATCATCGAGGTCCACTGTGGCCTGCTTCAACATCATGCTAAAAAAGATGGTGAAGAGGGTCGGTGCCAGCACGCAGCCCTGCTTTACACCGTTGAGAATAGGGAATGGTTCTGAGAGGTCATTGTTGAGTCTGACCTGGCCTTGCTGGTCCTCGTGTAGCTGGACAATCATGTTGAGGAACTTTGGGGGACAGCCAAGTCGCTCCAGGATCTGCCACATGCCTTGCCTGCTCACAGTGTCGAACGCTTTTGTTAAGTCGACAAATGTTACATACAGCCCTTTGTTCTGCTCGCGGCACTTCTCCTGTAGCTGTCTCAGCACAAAGACCATATCGGTGGTGCTCCTGTTTGCTCTGAAGCCACACTGGCCCTCTGGGAGTTGGTCTTCAGCGATGGCAGGTACCAGCCGATTCAGGAGCAGCCTTGCAAGGATTTTCCCAGCAATGGACAGCAGGGTAATTCCCCGATAGTTGGAACAGTCAGACTTCTCGCCTTTGTTCTTGTACAGGGTGATAACGACTGCATCACGGAGATCTTTTGGTAGTGTTCCTTCCTCCCAGCAGCAGAGAAAGAGGTCATGGAGCTTGTTGTGCAGTGCTGTGCCTCCATGTTTCCAGATCTCTGGCGGTATTCCATCAATGCCTGCTGCTTTGCCACTCTTGAGCTGGTGGATGGCTGTGAGGGTCTCTTCAGCGGTGGGCGGTTCGTCCAATTCAACCTTTACTGGGAGGTGTGGGATTTGTAGGACGACTGCTTCTTGAACAGTGCGCTCAGCGCTGAAGAGGCTCTGAAAGTATTCCGACCAGCGGTTCAAGATGGAGGTATTATCTGTGAGGAGTGCCTGGCCGTTCGCGCTTCGCAGGGGACTTTGTACCAGGTGCCTGGGGCCATACACTGCTTTCAGTGCTTCGTAGAAACCCCTGTAGTCACCATTGTCAGCGCAAAGCTGGGTCCTCTGTGCAAGTCTGGTCCACCACTCATTCTGGAGATCTCTGAGCTTGCGCTGGAGACTGCTGCAGACGAGGCGGAAGGCAGACTTCTTCACAGGGCAGGAAGGCTGGGCTAGGTGAGCCTGATGGGCGGCTCTTTTTTTTGCTAGGTGTTCCTGGATCTCTACATCGTTTTCGTCAAACCAGTCTTTGTTCTTCTTTCTGGCGAAACCCAAGACTTCTGCAGAGGATTTTGCAATAGCAGTTTTTAGTTGTTCCCAAAGTGTTTCAGGGGAGGAGTCTACTGGGTCTGCTGTGTCTTTGAGCCTGCGCTGTAAATCTGTCTGAAAGGCAGCTTTCACATCGTCACGCTGAAGTCTGGCAACATCAAGCTTTTTCTTGGGGGGCCCCCATTTCTTGGGTTTTGGCTTGAAGTGGAGCCTGAGTCTCTCCAGTCCCGGATCCACTCGCTTGGGCAGTGGACGCGCTCGCCATTCCTTGGGACGGCCTGATTGCTTACGCCTACCCCCCGTCAGTCCTCGTTCCGAAGGTACTGCGGAAGCTTCTGGGATGCTCGGCGGTCCTCCTGCTGGTGGCCCCCTTCAACTGGACCAAGAGCTGGACCACGGACCTCCTCGCGCTTGCGGCCCCACCCGGGTCTGCCCTGGGGGACTTGGGTGGGGTTAGGTATTGTTTAGTTCCCAGGGTCACCCTGGTCAGCCCCACAGGGTGGGTTTATCTCCCTATTCTGGGGCATGTGTTTCTGTCTACCCTTTGTCCATTCACCTGTATTTGCCTTTTTAAAACTCTCCCTACTGTCTGCACTGCCTGTAGCTCTTGATATTGGATGTGTGTTGCTAAATGGTCTTAGCTTTATTTAGGGCAGTGGGCAGATGTTCACATCTGCACGGGACATAGATGACCCCGCCCTCCACGAGTCGCCTGCTGCCTTGCAGGCCTGGCCGCTTGGCTGCGGAAAGGCTAAGGGAGGAAACCCCTGACATCAAAGCCCCCGTGTCTCCGGGGAAGGCTTTTGAGCCAGAGACTAGGACAAGGACAGTCTGATATAAAACCTACGACCCGAGGACCTCGATGCCATCGTCCCAGCTTGCTAGGCCATGGCAGAAGAACCAAGGGTTTAAAGGGTGGGGCCAGTACTGCGCACACTGCACTCCACCAAAAAGCTCCACCGCGCAGGCTTTAGGAAACGTCCACGGACCATGACACTGACCATTCCAAGTCCTGTAGCGATGGGCGAGGGGCGAAACGGCAGGTGAAAGATGTCACTGGAAGCCGCAGTCTCAAACCTGCATGCAGGCGGTTCAGGATATTGGTCGCCTGATGTTGACCTGGGGATGACAACATCACTCGGCACACCCTGAACGACCAAGCAGCCTTCTCTAGGGACAGCACTGCTTGCTCCATACGGAGAGGGGCCTAGAAAAGGTGGCCTAACCAAAGCTCGTCCCCTCGCAACCCCAGTTGGCTAGCCGCGGTCAACGGGCATCTTCTCCTGCGGTCTAAAAACAAAAAAGAATAACGGATCTACTCTCATGACGACCACGACCGGACTCAACGTAGCATGCTGGAACGTCCGAACCATGCTCGACAAAGCAGACAGCGGACGCCCTGAACGTCGCTCCGCCCTCATTGCCCATGAATTGCGGAGGTTAAACATCGACATCGTTTGCTTTAAGTTAGCGTTGAAGAGACTGATGAATGAAACGTCAGTATTGTCTGTTGTTCACCAGTTTTAGATGATAGTGAGGTTCGTTTGCTTTAAGTTAGCGTTGAAGAGACTGATGAGTGAAACGTCAGTATTGTCTGTTGTTCACCAGTTTTAGATGATAGTGAGGTTCGTTTGCTTTAAGTTAGCGTTGAAGAGACTGATGAATGAAACGTCAGTATTGTCTGTTGTTCACCAGTTTTAGATGATAGTGAGGTTCGTTTGCTTTAAGTTAGCGTTGAAGAGACTGATGAGTGAAACGTCAGTATTGTCTGTTGTTCACCAGTTTTAGATGATAGTGAGGTTCGTTTGCTTTAACTTTAGCGTTGAAGAGACTGATGAATGAAACGTCAGTATTGTCTGTTGTTCACCAGTTTTAGATGATAGTGAGGTTCGTTTGCTTTAAGTTAGCGTTGAAGAGACTGATGAATGAAACGTCAGTATTGTCTGTTGTTCACCAGTTTTAGATGATACTGAGTGAGGTTCGTTTGCTTTAAGTTAGCGTTGAAGAGACTGATGAATGAAACGTCAGTATTGTCTGTTGTTCACCAGTTTTAGATGATAGTGAGGTTCGTTTGCTTTAAGTTAGCGTTGAAGAGACTGATGAATGAAACGTCAGTATTGTCTGTTGTTCACCAGTTTTAGATGATAGTGAGGTTCGTTTGCTTTAAGTTAGCGTTGAAGAGACTGATGAATGAAACGTCAGTATTGTCTGTTGTTCACCAGTTTTAGATGATAGTGAGGTTCGTTTGAAACGAACGACTCGCGACAACGAACGATAGGAAAAACACGTCAGCCAGATCACACTACAAACATCTCCAAGAGGCATAGATGCTCATGAGCCCTGCCGGCTCATGAGGATCTATATCTCCTGGAGATGTTTGGAGTGCTGCTTATCCTTAGAGAACAAACTGGCTATCCCCCGTGATTTTGCTCTCGTTCGTTGTTGGGAGTCGCCGTTCATTACAAACGAGACTTCACTAATGCTTGAACGAATAAAGGCGAGGACCGTTGCTTTAAGCATATTAGAAAATAGCAGCCACAAATCTGCTGTGTATTTTGTACATTTTAGAAATTTTTCAACGATCGATTTCACCGTAGGGCTTCTGCAATTTCCCGTTTCCAGTGTTATTTGCGCCGATGGTGGAAATATGTGAAGAAATAAAGTGTAGAAAGAAATGAGGCAAAGTGTTTGCCATCTGCAAGAGGCGTAAATTCTCATGAGCTCCTGCTGTCGCAGGAACTCATGAGCATTCACACCTCTTGCTGGTAGAGATCAGTATCATTTATATTCTTACACTGAGGAAGTCTTTTGGGTTAACGCTACAGATGTAACGTTGAAAGCATCAATTAGATTTGAGGATGACATTTCAGGCAACTCTCTCTCTTTCAAAACACACACACACACACACACACACACACACACACACACACACACACACACACACACACACCACACGTATATGCACACACACGCACACATACCAACACACACACACATACACACACCCACGAACGCACGCACACACATACACGCACACACACAAACACACACACACACAAACACACACCCACGAACGCACGCACACATACATACACGCACACACACACACACACACACACGGGCGCGCGCGCGCACTCACGCACATACACACGCACACACGCACGCACACACACACACGCACACACACACACACACACACACACACATAGCCATAACATTTTTCGCAGCACTGGTTGGTGTGAACAATGGCATTGTCAGTCTCTGTATGGTAATACATTCTGCGATGATGTCAAAGTAATAATCATTTATTGATTGATTCTCTCTCTCTCTCTCTCTCTCTCTCTCTCTCTCTCTCTCTCTCTCTCTCTCTCTCTCTCTCTCTCTCTCTCTCTCTCTCTCTCTCTCTCTCGTTATATCATGACGTCACCTTTCACTTGGAAATCCCGAGTCAGTGGGCTTCATGTCCCTGGCCATTGCTGTTCTCCCTTGACCAGGCAAGGCATGCCTACAGTCAGTCACAGTGAAATCCTGCGTTCCACCCCACAGACGCACCGATCCACATTTGCTCCCGCAGACTGAGGGGACTCATAAGAATCGACGCATTTTACTGTACCCGAGGCATCAGCATCATTACTGGTCATCAAGAAGAGGGGTGGAAGAAGGGTGTGAGGGCGGACTGCGACTATCAAAACAGTGAGGTTTCGTTTGCGACGAAAGATCCCCAACAACGAACGAGAGCGAAATCACGGCGGATAGAAATCATGTGGCATAAGCATAGACAACACTCCAAAAATCTCCAAGACGCATAGATCCTCATGAGCCCTCTGGGCTCATAAGGATCTATGCCTCTTGGAGATGTTTGGAGTGTTGTTTGTGCTCATGGTACAAGCTAGTTAGCAATCGGTAGTCGTTCGTTTCAAACGAAACCTCACTAAGAGGAACTTTCTGATTTTTCTCTTATTTTTCACATTTCTGCTTTTTTCAGCTTGTTTTCCTCGTTCTTTTTTTTTTTTTTTGGTCTTGTAATAAATGTGTAAAGCCTCCGCCAAGACAAGCTTTCGACAAAGAGAACTACAATTTACCAGGAAGTCAGGCAGACGCGAAAGACTTTATGGAGGCTTTTTGTGTCTCCGCGGTAGAAGAGTTTTGTTAGGAAAATAACTCCGTCTGGTCTGTACACTTTGCAATTGTCTGTTTGGGTCTTTTTTATATACGTACGCTGTAGCAGGAATAGTATCCTCAGTTTGTGAAACAGCTCGAGCCGATCTTTGTCAGCAAGAGATATAGATTCACATGAGCCCATGCGAATGCACCAGTACAGTACTGCGAATGCAGGGGCTCATGAGAATCTATGTCTCTCGCAGGTGGAAGGCGTTCAGATGTGTAGATTTTTATAGGGAGTGGCGTCAGCCAAATATCAACAGTATTCTTATTTCGGAGAATGAACGTGGGGTTTTATGCCTTAATTTGAGTCGAGTCGTCTAGCCCTTTAAACAGCGTGCTCCCTGTGCGGGTTCGTGATTATGGGCCTTATGGCATACATCCGTAAAGTCCAAAATCACAGACCAGCACACATATGTTAGACGTGCGCCTATTATTTGTCTTCATGAATAAGTCGAGATGTTTATAGACAGCGTCAAAAAATGTGTATACTGCAATAATGATTTTTTTTCTTTCTGCGGAAGGGTGCACGAGGGCATGCCTTTAGCTAGGCCTACATCCTTTTCCAGTTGCGATTCTGAAAGACCGTGCGATTATTTAACAAACGTCTGAAATATAATTACAATAGCAATGAACTTTATCACATAAACAAAATCACTAGTTTGTAATGAGGTAAACTTTGACCTGATGAAATTCTCGCCACGTCCGCTGCAGCGTGAGCCTACTTTGTTCGCTTTGCTATAACCATAGTCGAAAGGAACAAAGTAAGCCTACAAAGTAAGCCGGAAAATCCTCTAGCATTCTGGCCCTCCATTGGAGTCGCGTGTTTTAAAGTTGTACAGACTTAGTCCTCAGGTAGGTCTGCATCTTTGCGGAATCGCAGATTGATGAGATGCGCCAGGCACAGCGGTCACAGAAATACATTTCCCCGAAGCGAGATGACCTCAGTCGCCTGCGCCGAATATATTGTTAATTTTATCTGGGAAACCTGAACTTTCAACGAACAAAACCCTCACTTTCTCCCAGCATATAAACAAGAGATGCCGCCGCAACGAAATAATGTGGGCATTCGCAGCGATGAGTTTTGTCCTCTAGGAAAAATATAATTCAGGGTTGGGGTCATTTAGAGGTACAGGGTTTAACTCACAGTATGTTCGGCGTGCTATAAACCTTAATAACTAACTAACTGGGTTATATTTACAGAATTACCAACTGCCATGAGTACTTCCATCCTGTCCATTTTGTGTATCTGCTCGAACTGACAGTGATATCTATGATCTTTGCTCGTACAACGGTACAATTTAGTGCTTTTCATACCTGCCGTTTAATTTGACTTAACCCCTTCCCTTCCACGGGACGCATATTTTGTTTCTGAGATTTGTGTTCATTCAACTACCAAAAGGCACAGCCGTTCAAGTAACATGGACATAAATTGGTCACAGCAAGAGGCATAGACCCTCATGATCCCCCGCGACAGCGGGGGCTCATGAGGATCTATGCCTCTTGCAGCTGGATCGCGGTCACTTTTTCCTCAGCAGTAAATGGGTTAAATGTAAGCCCTTGCAGTCATTCGCCGGTCCTTGATTTATAGAACTACCAGTTTCTTGCCATTAATACGAGTCTCTTTAAGCCACAGTCTATGAACGATCCCGCCCTGCGAAGACAGAACAAGATGAGGATTTCATCTCAAAGTCTAGTACCGTATTGTTTGGAGTTCACGTGCGTTTTTCTTTTGGGAACATTCAGAGTTGTTCATATTTTTAAGCTTATCGGCTTCTGATCCATTTCCCACCTCTCTAAGCCAACCTCTGATCAACACCGGCGCCGGCGCACACAAATAAGACGGACACACAGCAATTCCCGCCATTAGCTTGAGCTTGAGTAGCGACAGGAATTCTGAAGAAGAAGAATAGCACGAGCAGCAAAATGACGTCACTATAAGCTTCACGTCATGGCATCGCATGTCTCACGACGCCATGTACACTGACGAATTTGATGTTTCAGGTCACTAATCCGTCCGAAAGGCACGCTCTTCCAGAGTTGTTTTGTTCCACACAGCCTCTTCCACGGCTGATTGTTTGATGGGAGTAAATAGTGGAAAATTGGAAAAAAGAAGTAATTATTATTGAAAAAGTTGAAGAGATACAAAGCTAGATTACGAACTCATTTAGTTTCTCCCTTTAATTCCCCCCTCTTCCCCTCCCCCCCCCCCCTCCCCGGCCGCCCCCCCCCCTCCCCTCCCCCACCTGATTAGCATGGCAATGGCACACATAAACAAAAACGGCAGAAATGGCACACACGGTAGACACACGACGCTTCCTACCGGTTATACCTTGTGTGAGCTGGCGTAGCCACAGCCATTTTGAAGAATTCGGCGGAATGGTTCACATGCCCACAAAGCCTCTTCTGTGTGAGCTTGCATGCATATTCCACCTTTTCCACAATACGTTCGCAAGCTATAGTATCATACAAAAATAAATGAAGGAGAACATCGTGCCAGCTCATACACATGTAAAACAATGACGTGCTGCTGATCTGCGTCAATTAGGAACATTTTATAAAACACTGACGCGTTTGGTGCTTTTACGTCACCGTCACTGTTTGATTTTTCTGATAAAATCAAGGAGTCTTACCTTTGACATTTTTTTCCGCATAGAACTTTTATTTTCGAAAACGTTCAAGAAGTACAAAGCTGGCTTACGAACTCATCCAGTGCCTTTCTACAAACTAGCCATATCCAAAATTTCAAATGCATATAATCAAAATTGCGGAATCTGGGTCAACCGACTTTCTATAAACGGTCTTTTATGTCTTCATTGAGACATCAAATTACAATATGCTCGGAGGCTGTCTTAGCCACCCACTTAATACAGTATTTCGCCAAGTTTCAAGTTTGTGCGTACTCAGTAATATCGGAGATACATACGCACATACGGCGATTCGCGTCAAAACGACCTTCAACAGCAAGGTTAGAGCGGCTAGACGTGACGTCATTTTTATCTTGTTACTTCTTTGCCAGACCATGAGCCCCGCCCGCCTGTTGTGTCCTTTGCATTCTACGGAACGCGCTTTCACCAGCCCCATCCTAAAGACACCACGTCCAATTGGTGGGAAACGAGATTTTCGTTGTATTACAATAAAAACCTCGCTTTTCAAAAAAATCTACTAGTCGTTTCCATTTACAAGTTTACAGGCCAACGACGTCCTGGGAGCCATCATAGACAACATGGCCGACTACAACTTGTGCCAGAAGAATGTGGATGTCTTGAAAAAAGGTAAGGGGGTAGGGATATTCAGTGGTTAACTCATTCTACCCCAGACACACCACATAAAGATAAGGATCGACCATGATAGTTCAAGAGTGATGCCAGAATAGCTTGGCGCTTATGAGCGCCAAGCTATTCTGGCATCACCCTTGAACTATCATGGTCGATCTGTGTCCTGCACTGCAATGCAGTCTTCAGAGGACAGGGGCAAAATTTAAGGATTTCGGTGTTGGGGTAGAATGAGTTAAGCGGTCTGTTCCGTGGCAGGCTTTGATCGGGTTAATGTTGCCGATACAACGGTTTATCAACGGTCTTGCCTCAGGCTAAGCCATTTCTACCCTTCTTTTCACAATCGATGTGCGTACCAGAGATTTTCCACAGCCGTTTGAGCAAAACCGGGAGGGAACTCGCCCGTGCACAACGAAGAAGCAGAGCATAACAGTCTTTCATTATACGACACTCAAACTTCCTGATTTAACTCGTTTTACCCCAGACGCACCACAGCAAGATAAGGATCGACCATGATAGTTCAAGGGTGATGCCAGAATAGCTTGGCGCCTACGGGCGCCAAGCTATTCTGGCATCACCCTTGAACTATCATGGTCGATATGTGTCCAGCACTGCAATGCAGTCTTCAGAGGACAACGGCAAAATTTAATGATTTCGGTGTTGGGGTAGAATGGGTTAAGGTAGCTCTCCTGACTAGTTTTATTGTAAGACATACATTGTGAAAACATTGTGAGAACATTTATACAGAATACATATTGCAAACCATTAACCCTTTACTGCCTGGAGTAGGTTACTGTACCCCGTTTAGTGCCGAGAAAAAGTAAACACTTCCAGACTGCAAGAGGTATAGATCCTCATGAGCCCCCGCAGTTGCGGGGGGGGGGGGGGGGGCTCGTGAGGATCTATGCTTCTGCTGATATCAGCAATCCATGAATCCATGTTCCTGGAACATTTAGGGGTTTTGGTGTTGAATTAATAAAGATTGCAGAAACGCAGTCTGCGACAGCTGGCACTGAACTGGTGAAATTCGTTAGTGGCACGTAATGGCCATGTGGTGAAATTCGTTAGTGGCACGTAATGGCCATGTGGTGAAATTCGTTAGTGGCACATAATGGCCATGTGGTGAAATTCGTTAGTGGCACGTAATGGCCATGTGGTGAAATTCGTTAGTGGCACGTAATGGCCATGTGGTGAAATTCGTTAGTGGCACGTAATGGCCATGTGGTGAAATTCGTTAGTGGCACGTAATGGCCATGTGGTGAAATTCGTTAGTGGCACGTAATGGCCATGTGGTGAAATTCGTTAGTGGCACGTAATGGCCATGTGGTGAAATTCGTTAGTGGCACGTAATGGCCATGTTTTAGGTTTTCCTGAATCATGAAGAAATCTTTGCGAACTGTGATTTCGTATTTTTTAAAAAGCCGATGTCGTCACCAAATAGTAACTGCCCAAAATTTAACACATTCGAGACGTGCCGCATCCAGATACGCGGCTTATGCCGCGTATCTGGATGCGGCACGTCTCGAACGAGTTTCTCTTTCATGATGCGTATTTGACAAGCGAGATAATCGTGTAGCCATGACAGTACCGCCTCACATAATCCCCTCCTCCCCCCTCCACCCCCACCCTTCTTCACCCACGACCCCCAACCCACCAACGTTTTTATCTGTCTGGAACCTAGGCTACTCACCTGCAGACCAATCGCTATAATGACACACGTGTCTGGAAAAGAACTGTCGCCGGCTAAGACACAATCATAAATGGGCATACGTATTGCATGATCTCGCAATGACGCCCTCCACTTTTGAAGCCCGGGAACACAGATGCAATTTGTGCCAGCAAGACTGAGACGTGGATCCTCGTGCGCCCCAGCAATTGAGAGCTCCTGAGGATCTGCAGCTCTTGATGAGGACTGATGAGGTAGAATGGCACAGACATTGCAATAAACCCACATAGACCGAACTCCCCGTGGCGTTTCCCCGCTAGATGAACATAGACAGGCATTAGTCACAAATAATGGTAGACACTGATATGCCAAGGGGAATTACTCAGCGCTGAAAAGACAAAGGGTTAAATCCCCTGCCCCCTTTTATTGGGCACCCTGTCGCCAGCCCACAGAAAAATACGCAGGTCAAAACAAGACGATCACAGACATCCCTTGGTATGTGTATATTCTACCAGAGCTTCACCAATCTGGTTTGTGAGTGGTCGGAAATGGTGCACAGCGATCCATTTCCTGCTGTATGGCGTTGGGGCTATTGTGCCAGCATGAGGCGAAGATCCTCATGAACCTCTATAACAATTAAAGTTGTTCACGGGGATCTGCTCCTATTGCGGATGGACGTGCAGTACCTGTTTTGAACAACTATCATTGTTGCAAAGTTGCAAAGTTTTAAAGGGCTTCAAGTGTCACCTGTCATTAAAGACCATAATTTAGGTGATATACCGCCAACTAAATGATAGTCATTGACGACAGGTGATCGCTCAAAACAGGGTCAAGACTGACCCTTTGACTATCAGCGTCTACTGATTCTATTGACCGCGTTGAGTAACAGGGATGTAAATTGCATCAGCAAGAGGCATAGATCGTCCTAAGCCCTTGGGAGTTGTGGGGGCTCAGAAGGATCTGTGCATGCGGACATCGCTGATCTGTTTGAGTTATCACATCAGCTTTAATTGAAAGATCTGGTGATGTTATAATCTGAACCGCTGAGGGTAGAAACAAGAGGCATAGATCTTCACGAGACCCGCAGTTCTGAACGGTGGCGTTCCACAAGCAAAATAATTCATTTCCTAGATAGATGCGGAGGCGACCCAGACGCATTTCCTCTGGAATCATGTGCCTGTACCCAGACGGCCTCCTCAAAGACTGACAGTACGTAGGAAACCTATCTAATTCAAAAAGTATTCTCGTGATTCCTGGCGAGTGCAGGAGTTCGTGTGAACCTGTGCCTGTTGCAAATGGAAGGAGATTGTTGGGTTTTGGAGGGCCATCTTGTTCTACTAATGCTATCTCAATCAACGTGTGTCGTCAGGTTAATTCGCAGCACACAGTTGAACGTCTCGTGACCCCGTAAGTCGGTCTCAGCCTCAGTGGACGTAGGGTGCTTTTGCCACCCCCTTGAAACACGAGGAAAATCCCAACCAAGAGAGAAACACGCTTACAAAGAACAATTACAGCTTGACACAACGCTTTGTTGTAATTGTCCTTTCTAAGCGTGTTTCTTTCTTGTTTGGGATTTTCTTTTGGACATGGAAGTCACCGGTTTTGGTCTGCTCTTGCTTTTTGCGAAAAAAGTATTTAACTCATTCGCTTGTGCCGCGTATCCGTAGGCGGCACGTTTCGAATGAGTTAAGACAGTGACAACTCTTTGAATTTTATTTATTACGAAAATACGCAGGGCCTGACGGGCTGATGTACAGCCAAAGGCTAGACAACCGCTGCGGCACCGAGCCGGCGCGCACAGCCACCACACTTGGCTGTACTCGCACACGGTGGTGCAGCGGTTGTCCGGGCCCGCATTTCAGTAAATCATGATTGCGCCCGTCTGGCCCATACGTATACTGTTTCTCAGTGTCATACAAGTCTGCTGTTCCTCATGGCTCACGGGTTTCATGAGCTCAAATTTTGAGCTGAAAAGGGTTAAACTGAAGTATGGAAATCGGCTTGTGAATTCAAAGTGTAGTCCGCAACAAGAGGCATAGATTCACATGAGCCCCAGCAACTGCGGGGGCTCATGAGGATCTATACCTCTTGCAGTTTGTTAGGCGGTGTTTAATTTTCTCTGGAGTGAAAGGTTAAAATTCACAGACCTTGTGCTCAAACACGAATTCAGCCAAGAAGAAAATCTGTTGAGAATCGTCCCTCGGCGTGGGAAACTGATCAGCTGTCTGGTCACGTTATGCGGCATGATGACAAATATTTAAAGAATGAATGTAGCTAATCTGTTCCGCCATGCTCCGTAGGCGCGTACATAAAATTTCATAATTTCAGTTCAACGCAGTTCGGTTCCAGTTTGTAATTCCAGCTGTTCCTTTCAAGCGATCGGGAGGGCTCTAATTGCTAACTTGAAAATCGCTATTACAACGAGTGTTCAATGTTGTTTTGCCTCAAGTATAAGACCTTTCTGCCCTGCTTTTCACAGTCCATGTGGGTAGGCTCATGTTCATATACTGCCATTGAACTCTCATGATACGTACAAACAAAAGGAAGAGCTGAAAAGCCATTCATATAACGACATTGAAAGTAAAGTAGGGTAATCCGTTGGTCCAGGGTGTAATATTATTTTAGCACATATTACACATTTAAATGGGAGATAATACAAACGATTAACCTTCTGTTGCCTGGAGCATGCAACTTTAAGTGCATAATAAAGACAACGTACCCTAGTTGGTCCATATGAATGAAAGAAACTCTGAATTGGTAGGGGGAAAAACCCTTGTTGGAGAAGACAGCAAGCAAAACAACATATTATGATATCGGATCAAAGAGCATTATGATTTTGACCTGAGAATCGATTTAAACCGAGATGATACAATTAACCATGACATCACTTCATATGACGTCATAGCTACTTGTGACATTCATAAAAAATTTACATCTCTTATTACGTCATCTTGTGTTTACATTATGATGTTATTTTACATCTTTTACATCTACATGTCAACGTTGGCTGAAGAAAGCAAGTAAAGCGGCCGACATACTCCCAGTATGATGTGCCGGCTGCTGTGTGGTAATTGTGGCCCCTGCTGTCTGGAGCTAGTTGCATGAGTCAGCGTGCATCCTGCGCAAGCCACTAAGCAAGGTGCGCTGCTACAGCGAAGCTTAGTGGATTGCGCAGGGTTTAACCAGTTCAGTGCCGAGAAAAGTTGAACACCGCCTAACTGCAAGAGGTATAGATCCTCATGAGCCCCCGCAGTTGCTCATGAGGATCTATACCTCTTGCTAACACCACTCTTTGAATCCACGTTCCTGGGACAGCTAGGCTATTTTTGGTTTGCACCAACGAAGATTGCAGAGACACGGTCTGCCGTCAGGTGGCACTGAACGGCATAAGCTCTGTCGTGCAACTGAGACCACTGAGCTGTTCTAGTGTAAGGTCTGAAATCTCCGTGATTTATCGAGCTTAAGTCCCCTAGAATGACAGACCAGCGCAGTGTTATGAAACGGAGGTGATTGGGAGAGTGGGGGAACAATGTCACCGTGACACGCTGCAGTGTTTTGAGAATTATCGTGAACGTGCTCTCAGTCCTGCCTCCCAGTTGCAAGAGACATAGATCCTCATGAACCCCCACAGTTGCGAGGGCTCATGAGGATCTATGCCTCTTGCTGGCCGTGTTTAGATCACTGTTGATTTCGGCGGTGTGAGTGAACAGGCGGCTACGGAGTGCCTGACTGTGATAAAGCCAGACATAACTTGCCCATTAATTCTACAAATATGAAAATCGTCTGTGAAACAAAGCACCCATGTTTGTTTTTACAAATGTCTGGCTAAAATTAAGCCTGGGTACCTGTCGGGAATGGCAATTTATTATTTATTGTGTGACCAGACATCTCTCTCTCTCTCTCTCTCTCTCTCTCTCTCTCTCTCTCTCTCTGTAAACTGATAATCCTTTGTCTTGTCGGTGTCGCTATATGCTATTGATGCTGCTGATTCTTTGACACTGTCTTAGCTGAGTATAATATTAATGCTATGCACTCATTTATTTCCCTTGCTTTTTGTGTTGGTGGCAGTTACTAATTTTCCAATACCATTTTTTTTTCCTTTCATTAATTCACCTATTGTGGTTTTTTTCCCGTAGTTTTTCTTCCTCTTCTTCTTCTTATTATTATTATTGTTATTATTTGCATGCTCTGTTTATTTTTCTGTTATGTTGTTTGTTTACAGGACAGCTTGTAAGACAGGCATTGAGTTGCCTAATAGCTTTATCCTGAATAAATAAACATTCATCATCATCATCATCATCATCATCATCTCTCTCTCTCTCTCTCTCTCTCTCTCTCTCTCTCTCTCTCTCTCTCTCTCTCACACACACACACACACACACACACACACACACACACACACACACACACACACACACACACACACACACACATACAAGCACACATACTCGCTCATGTGTAAGCACGAACTCTCTCTCTCTCTCTCTGTCTCTCTCTCTACATAAACTGAGATAGAGAGAGGCACAAATCGAGTGAATAACAGACAAATTGACGAGAAGATGGGTGCGAAAGGGGTGGATGGTGGTAGGGAAAAGGAAATGGGTAAAATTGTGACACATATTTACATATTTGTAGCATTGTTGCTTTTACTTTCATAATTCGGGGGAGGTGGGGGGGGGGGTGAGCATAGGGGTAGGGAAGGGGTGGACCTCACTGTGACTCGTGAATCGTTGCAACAATTAAACCAGTGCTTAAAGGCCATCAGGCCGACGTCGGCCCGATGGCATTTTGCGCATTGGGAGAGTATTAACAACTGAATAACGAAATTTTGGCACATATCGTCACGCCGGTTAGTGACTCTACTTGGCGCAACCTCTGCTTGATGACTTGACACACCATGACCGGCATTAGCACCACAACTTTCTCTAACCAAAGTCACACACTGCATAAGGAAAAACATTCGGTCGCAGAATAACACAAAAATCGTGATTGAGCCACGTTTCCCTGTGGTATTATGCATCACGGACTTTGAGCCCCCCCCCCCCCCCCCCCCCCCCCCCCCGTCTGCATGCGCAGGTTCGCCACTCTTTAACTTCCGGCGGCAGCAGGGGCGGACGGGATGGACCGGGATAGTGCAAGTAGTGCCTGGTTAGATTGGCGCCTGTTAGGCGCCAAGCTAATCAGGCACTACCCTTGAATTATCGCGGTCTGTCCAACTCGTGTGCTGGCTGGTTAGTAGACCTACACTGATCTCCGCAGACGTTCCTATAAATGTGAGAAATTTGGCTGTGATTGTGAAAAGGTTAACGCGACACTTTTGCCGGAAATCCCGGGCAGACGACGGGATCGTCTCCCTTCACACGCCGATAGCTTTCCTTGGATGTGTCTTTTGCGGGACATTTTCAACCACCTGGTTACCCATCAGCGTTGCCTCTCACTGGTCCGAAAGCTACTTGTTTTTGCGGCTTAGTGCTGCCGCTGCTGGTGTCGCCTTGGGCTCCGGTTTTGTGCAGTCAGTGCCTTGCTGAAACCACTCCGTAGCCATGTTCCTTTGACGGCCGGCGCATCTTTCAGGCTGAATTAACAATGATTTCCAAAACGGCATTTATGCACAGTCTGTAGTCACGGTGTGCAGTATGTCTTCATCAACGAGCAGTGAATGTGTTAACCCATTCAGCCCTGACGCATTACAGCAGTAGATGGGTCGAACATGATAATTCAAGGGTAGTGCCAGATTAGCTTGTCGACAAGCTAATCCGGCGCTGCCCTTGAATTATCATGGTCGACCCATCTCCTGCAACTGGTGCATAGTCATTAGATGACGCCACCAAAATAGGGAAATACGGCCGTCGGGCTGAATGAGTTAACATGGCTACAAACAAAAATAACTACAAACCATAAATGTGAAAATTACGGCGTTCCGAAAATGGAACAAATAATGATTTGTCGAATTTTGACTTAGACACTTTGGGTCACTTTCCTTTAAGGTTCTTTGACGCGGGACTAGAATCTCTCTCTACTTTTTAGTGATTGCTGGCTTTCGTCTGAAATTGTGACCTACGTCTGTTGACATTAAAAAAGTATGCAGTATGTCTTCATCAACGAGCAGTGAAGGTGTTAACATAACTACTGGGGTTAAAAAATATAATCGGCCTCCTTTCAGTCATTGGCCCATGAATATTAAACAGAATCTTTAACCCCTTCAATGCCAGCTGGCGTGAAATACGCGTCTGTTATCACTTATGATCATTGCACACGTACAGGCATTCGCGTGAAAAACACAATGTAACGGGGACAACAACAAAAACAAAAAAACAGAAAAAAAAAACCCAGACAAGTCACAAAGAACACAGGACTAACAAGAGACATAAACCCTCATGAATCCCCGCAAATGCGGGGACTCATGAGCGTTTTTGTCTCTTGCAGATGGATATCCTTCGACTTTTCCCAGCAGTTCAGGGGTTACAAACATGAAATCTGAAAGAGCCTTGGCAAAACTACGACTGACAGAACGCACCATGACCACGAGACTTGAGGATCTTTCTGGAACATCCGAAGGTTGCTGATGTCACCGGTTTTAGGCCTGTGAATCCCGTCGCCCCGTCCTCCAGCCCTTTCCCGCTCCCATTCCCCCTCCCCCTCCCCACCCTCTACACCGCAACCCGCCGTCCTGTTGCTAGAATAAACATTTAATCATCGGAAACTGTGCTAGTTTCAAGTTCTCAGACAACAGCATGTCCAGGAGAAGGGACATCCTGACCCAACCTTACTAGTTGTAGGCATGTAAAGCGGCCCACCCCTTCTCTCTCACCCCAAACCCCCACCACCACGCCCATACCCCGACCCTCTCACCAGCCCTTCCTTCTTTGCCAACGTAAACGATGAACCTTTTCACTGGGAGTTGACGGCAGATTGTATTGTTTTAGAAATCTTTGACCGTTCAGTGTCAAAGCCTCCCCGCCCAAATGTCACACGAACATGAATAATACGTGGTTTCAGCAGGAGGCATAGATCCTCATGCGCCCCCTCAGTCGCGGGGGCTCATGAGGATCTATGTCTCTTGCAGTTGGAATTTAGTAATTTCCTCTGCAATGAAGAGGTTAAACCAGAGAAAGCTGTTGCAAGAAAACTGAGAAAGCGCTTCAAGAAAGGCCGGGTCATTCTGATCTTGTTTTGTGGGCACCGTGATTTCTGAGAGCTCAGTTCAATATTTTTCGCTCATCCATACAGTAAGCAAAAGTCATCGGGCCCACAACTGCCGCAGTCGGCCCGAAGACGCTTATTGATAAGCCCCAACACGCCCCGTCCTGTCTCCCAGGAGTCTTCCCAGAGTTCCTTTCCACTTTGTATCACATCTCTTTCATCTTTGACGTCAGAACGACGCGGCTTCTGCTGCCTTCCTGCGCACCCTTCGAAGACGATCGATGGTGTAGTGCACTTGGCTCTGCATCTGAAAATGCTCCATCAGGCTTCTCACCACATCTGATATGCCGGCCCGTGTGGGGCCTGTGTGATTTCTGCCCTGCCAGAGAGTGTGCCCGCTGGACCATTGCCCTGTATTCCAGCAATCCCTCGGTGGATCTTGAAATCAGCACAGTGTTCTACGGTACTCTGACTCTTCTGAACGATTAAAAAGTGGGGCAGTGTCCTGTGGTGTAATATTTACGTTTATTTTCATCCCTACGTCACACAACCAATTTCTTTTGTGACCTCGCTACAAAAACTCATTTAACGACTAATGGCGGACTTTATGTAGCCCTCATTCTAACGCGTTGTGGATGCTAATTTTGTTTTATAAAAGATCAGTAACTAAAGTACAAATTTACTTAGTGTTGTTCGAAATAACAGGCACACTACTTGAGACTGCAACGTCATGAAAGATTTTAAATTATGTCATAAGTCTATTATGTATTAATGTATATTCCTTTGACGTGATGTCTGGCATGATCCAGGTCGAAAGATTTCTTCATGATTTCTTTACGAAAACAGCGGAGGAGTGAAAACAAATACGTTATTGGTAGAAGGGGCTTGCTGCACGGACCATTGTAGGCCTTTGGGAGGTCAAAGGAACCATTGTATCCCTCAGACCTTCGGGGTACAATGGTTCCTTTGACCTCCCTCAGGCCTACAAGGGTCCGTGTAGCAAACCCCTGCTACCAATAACGTATAACAATTGCAGATAATGCTAGTCCAGTAATGAGTACGTGTCAAAGTTTTTAATATTATAGTACTAAATGTATAGGGCAGTATTATAAGATATTACAGTTTTAGACTGTTTTAGTATGTGTATTAGTTAAGTTTGTTTGATATTTATAGAGTTTAGAATGTTTTAGTATTGAATAATATTTATTTATGTTTTTGTGTTTAGAGTTTTAATATGTCTTAATCTTGGTATTAGTATTACTACAGATTTAGTATATTAATAGTATATACACATTTTATAATGTCTTGATATTAATTAATGCTTATTGAATGATTTCAGAATTGTAACTGCCCTTTAAGGGATAATTTGTTTAAAAATTGAATTGAATTGTACCTGACTTATGACTTCCAGACCTTTGTTAATCAACTGAAGTGTTTTCCCGATGATTTCAATGATGTCGCTTTTCTTTTGCTTATCAGTATAGACGCACATGAACATTAACCTCTTCACTCCCAGAAAAAAATGCCACACACACCCAACTGCAAGTGGCAAAGAACCTCATGAGCCCCCGCAGATGCGGGGGCTCATGATGTTCTGTGCCTCTTGCTGGCCCTGTTCATATCCATGTCCCTTGGATTGATGGGATGATTCAGTGTTGAATCTGCCCTGCTTTCAAAGACATCATTTTGCGTCCACTGGCAGTGAAGGGGTTAAATTTAGGACGTAAAAATGGAGGCAGGATTGTCGTATTAGAATCAGACCTCCTGGGAGCCAGAACAATCTTTTAAGTTTTTTTTAAATATTATTTTCTATTATAATTATTTTATTTTGTTAGTGTCAATAGACATAGGTCAAAATTTCAGACAAAAGCCAGCAATCATTCACAAGTAGAGAGGGGTTCTGAGCCCCGCGGCGAAGAACCCAAAAGGAAAGTGACCCAAAGATCCTAGGGCCGACTTTATTGCGAGCCTAGGCCACCTGATGCTGACGTGGGACAGATGACCGATGCATACTGGATGAATAATTAGTTCTTCAGCTAAAATTCATACCGGCCTTTCCAAAACGCGTGCATTCTTATCAGACCCCGCATGGTGCCCGGAAACTATCAATACAGCAAAACATGTTTTGAGCGACCACCGTCATGAGAGGACACACGTTATTAGGGACCACCATTTAGGTGGCTACAGACACAGTCACAGCTACAGCCACCTAAATGATGGTCCCTAATCAGCCACAGTCACATCTACAGCCACCTAAAGGATGGTCCCTGATCACGTATGACCTCTCATAAACATCCGGCTTTAATGACAGGTGACACGTTTTTGTTGTTGTTGTTGCCCTTCAAGGCTTCTCTTGTCGACCACCTGTCTTTTAAGAACACTTTTTATCTTGTAAAATACAGATGGTTGCTCTAAACAGGCTGTACTGTATAACAAGATGTTTACTCCAGCGGCTAATGTAGGAGGCACTGATTCTTTTAACAATCCTTGACTCTTTCTGTTCTCCTTTGGCATCTGTTCCTCCGCAGGTGGATCAAGACTGGACAGGCTCGTAACTTAAACACATTCTGCCCCAGGACCGAAATCCACAAATGTTGAAGTTGCCCTCTGAAGGACTGTATTAAAACTCTAGAGACAGATCGAGCATGATAGTTCAAGGGTGGTGCCAGAATAGCTTGGCGCCTATGGGCGCCAAGCTATTCTGGCACCACCATTGAACTATACTAATAATAATAATAATAATACAGCGCTTTTCTATAGGGTCCTTCCCCACTTACGCAGGCTCGGAACGCGGCTTTACAAATGAAATTATAAACACACACAATAAACTACAAATCACAACAACAACAAAAACAGTTCAGGCATACTAACCACAGTCTTTCATACAACGAACACATTCTATTTACAGTAACATCATCCAAAAATCGCATGATGGGAAGAAAAGGAAAATTAACACTGATATGCCAAGTTCAAAAGATACGTTTCCAGGTTGGTTTTGAAATAACATGCGGAATCCATGTCTTGCTGTGTTTTTTCGGGGCTGAATGAGTTAAAATTGATAGAATACTCAATGAAATGTTTACTAAGACGAAAGCTTAACAGCGAATTGTATCCGTAAACTGTCATGCTGAACATTCACAGAAGCATTTAACTCCATTGTGCTTGCAGCCACCGGTACTGTTCATAGTGCCGGTGCTGCATGTACAAGGGGGTTAACACAATGAGGTTTCACACACGCACGAACACACACACACATACGCACGCACGCACGCACGCACGCACGCACACACACACACACACACACACACACACACACACACACACACACACACACACACACACACACACACAGAGTCACATTTGTTCTAAGCGAACCCACGAAATAAAAACATGTTGATTTCAAAGTCAACCCCCAGCAAAACACAATTATAGACATCGATTCACCGGGGACCGATCAAAATATATGCTTTTTGTAAGCTTCGTCTGCATTCGTAAGCTTCATCCTTGGTCCATACTGGCGGTAAACTGCCACAGGATGGTTCACTACTCACGACAGATTGATGATTAGTCAGTATTGTGCTTTCACGTTGCGTAAACACCGGCGGCTCACACTGAGACAGATATCAGTCATTGACCATGGAAGCACAAGGGTTTCTAACAAAAAGTAAGAATCCACGACTACTGGCCTCTCTAGCTTTTCAAGTAAACACTGCTCACCATTTCAAGGTCAATAAATATTCATGAACATAGCCTGTGAAAGGCGAGACGGAAATGCACACCGGCGGCCACGCGCATGCGTAAGAGAGAGAGAGAGAGAGAGAGAGAGAGAGAGGATACATGCAAGAGGGGCTCATGAAAATCCATGCCTCTTGTGGTTGGGATAGATTTCTGAGATCAGACGGGCCGCAGACTGACATGCAGACATGCGGACAGACAACAAAAGACAGACTCAGCCACTGAGGACGCATAGAAAAACAACTCACGGCGACTGGACAGTGAGAGAGGAGCAGAGAAAAAACACAAAAGGGGGGGGGGGGGGGGGTCGGGGGTGGGGGGGGGGGTGAATATTCAGTTTTTATTCAGGAAAACTACCAAGTCAAGTAAAAGCACCATCGGTGAGCGAACTGTGCATTACTGACCAATGAGCATAGATCCAGCTGGTCACAGCACAAAAAGAGAGTGGTGATTAAGACATTAACAGACAATGTGGTAGACAGCGCACTAATTAAATAGCGGAAGTACAGATGCCATATGGTTAGAACGTGCTCGCGGGGATGATGTCGGCTATAATCGGCCCGAGGACAGTATAAAAATCACATGCATGCAAGCACACGCGCGCTCGCACGCTCGCACGCACAGTCACACATACACACACTCACGCGCTCACTCACCACACACACAAACGCACTCACTTACACACACACACGCACTCACTTACACACACACACGCACACACACACACACAGTCACATTTGTGCATGCGTTCCACACACACACACACACACACACACATACGCACACTCACTCACCACACACACACACGCACTCACTTACACACACACACGCACACACGAACACACACACACGCACGCACGCACACACACACGCGCGCACAAACACACACCAACACACACACACACACACACACACACACACACACACACACACACACACACACACACACACACACACACACACACACATTGTTCACAGACTCCACACCACCACCACACCGTCTAGCGCTTTTCTCTCTCCAGACACGACAGACGTGTTTTGTGTCCAGTATGTGACTTCAGCGCTGATAACTGACTTCCTTAATTTGAGGATCTGAGCAGAGCCCCCGCAAACAAATGCAAGAGGTATAGATTTTCATTAGCCCCTGCGAATGGAGGGGCTCGTGAAAATCTATACCTCTTGCAGACAGACAGAACTGAATGGGTTAAAGATTGCAGACACAAGGGAAGAGGGATGTTAGTTGCATGGCAGACGATAGAACAAAGAATGGAGAGATGAGAGTGGTGGTGCGAGGAGAGGTGGGAGAGGGGGAGCGGCGAGACAGAGAAAATTACCCCCAACGCTACCTGCCCCACCTACAGCTACTGCTTGTATTGCCCACCTGACGATTTAAGTATGAGAACACTCTGCCATCTCATGCCGCCCTCCCACTTTCAGTCCATTTGTGAATCAAGAAAAAGAAAATAATGGCCATAGTCGTTTTTAATTCAAAAGTAAAAAATGAAAAAGACATTGTGTATTAAACCATATGCGATCGTAGGCCATCTCTCTCTCTCTCTCTCTCTCTCTCTCTCTCTCTCTCTCTCTCTCTCTCTCTCTCTCTCTCTCTCTCTCTCTCTCTCTCTCTCTCTCTCAAGCCTGGAACGAACTGCCACCCCAAATTAAATCTATTTCTGACCATAGTACCTTCAAAACACGTTTATATAACATATTGTTACAGTAACTTATTACCTGAACGGACTACAAAAACGTTTTTTAATTTTTTTAAAAAACTATTATTCATTGTTATTGATATGATGTGTGCGCATTATTTGCATTACTTTTGTATGTTTGTTCGTTTTATTCCAGTTTATTTCTTCATGTTTCGATTTATTGTGTTTCTCTTGCTCTTTGCTGTTAATGTGTATTTTCTAACAGGACAGTTTGTAAGAGAGGCGATTCGCCTAAAACTTTATCCTGTAAATAAAACGTGTCGTCATCATCATCATCATCATCATCATCATCATCATCATCATCAGCTCTCTCTCTCTCTCTCTCTCTCTCTCTCTCTCTCTCTCTCTCTCTCTCTCTCTCTCTCACACACACACACACACACACACACACACACACACACACACACACACACACACACACACACACACACGCACACACACACACATACACACACGTTCACGTGACACGTTCCCGCCATTTGCACACTTACCGGTCCACCCTCCCCAACCTCGTCCCGCGCCCCTGCACACCAGCACCCCACGCCACCTCATCATCACTACCGCCCTACACCGCCATCAACCTCGAACACTACCATTACTGTCGTTTGCTGAAAAGGTGTTGATCTCCTATTGAGGAGACAGATGCAAATTATGCCTACAAGGCCAAGACGTTTACAAAGGACATACTTACATTTGCGGTGAAGGCAAATGAAAATAGCGAGTCCACTTTTGATGAATACACTACCGCCCCACACCGCCATCAACCTCGAACACTACCATTACTGTCGTTTGCTGAAAAGGTGTTGATCTCCTATTGAGGAGACAGATGCAAATTATGCCTACAAGGCCAAGACGTTTACAAAGGACATACTTACATTTGCGGTGAAGGCAAATGAAAATAGCGAGTCCACTTTTCATGAAAAGCGAGATTGTCATTGTAATACAATTTAAATCTCGCTTTTTCGCCAAAAATGGACTTACTGTCTTTTGCATTCACACGTCAGACATATCCCCATTACCCGTTCGGGCCCACAACGGCCGGAGTGGGACCGCGCACAGATGAGCGCGGGCTCCGCACTGGCGGCCGTCGTGGGTCCGAGGACCTTTGCTTACTGGGATACTGACCCTGGAAGATTTCCGATCAGGACTGACATCCCCAGTCACATCTTTCTGTGTGAGTGTGACGTCATCAGCTGACCTGTCATTGCACCTTTGCTTACTGGGATACTGACCCTGGAAGATTTCCGATCAGGACTGACATCCCCAGTCACATCTTGCTGTGTGTGTGACGTCATCAGCTGACCTGTCATTGCACCTTTGCTTACTGGGATACTGACCCTGGAAGATTTCCGATCAGGACTGACATCCCTAGTCACATCTTGCTGTGTGAGTGTGACGTCATCAGCTGACCTGTCATTGCAACTTTGCTTACTGGGATACTGACCCTGGAAGATTTCCGATCAGGACTGACATCCCCAGTCACATCTTGCTGTGTGAGTGTGACGTCATCAGCTGACCTGTCATTGCACCTGAAGTGTGAAAGGTTTACGGTAAAACATTGTTTTCGCACTAGATGTCTAGTTTATCATGTTTGTAATCTCGTTAACCCTTTCGCGGTCCGTGGCGCTTTGTGTTAAGGGGATTCCTTCAGGAATGACCTCGACTAAAAACGCAACCGACGGCCATACGGTTAAGACTAGTTTTAACTCTTTGGCGGTCGGTACCGTCTTTTTGTCGAGGTGATTCCTATAGGAATCACCTCGACAAAAAGCGCTACCGACCGCCAAAGGGTTAAGATGGTTGTGGACTCCAGATAAGTACTTCCATCTGAGGATGGAATAGAGGTCATTCAGCAGCAGACGAATACTAGGTTTTCATGAGCCCCCGCGGCTGCACGGGCGAATGATAATAGATGCTTTTTGCCCACGTGAGGACTACATAACTGGCTGTTGGACTAATATATCTCCCAGACTTTTGTGTCTCAGCGTCACCGGGTAAGAGCCAATGGAACAAAAATCATTCAAAATGCAAGAGAACAAAATAGTGACCTACCACAACAGCGCCTAGGGCTCCTGAGAATCACTGTCTCTCGGATAAAGGAAAGGGCATTGCTGTCTGCGTGTTCGGGCGAAAAGATAAAGGCAAAACAAGTTGTCCCAGACAGTTAGTAGCTCTTTCCCTTCCAGGTTTAAACGATTCTTATCGTAAAAATAATGTTCTACGCGTCAGTTGCTAAACAAGAGAGGAAGATAATAGATCGTTACTGCGGAAGGGTTAACGTCGGGAAAGTCCGTTTGACGTGCACGGGTGGTGACATTTGAAAATTCAAGGGTGATGCCTGATTAGATTGGCGCCTTGAATTTTCAAATGGATCCTTCTCGAGCACGCTGGTGCTGGAAGTGAAACAGATAGCGACCTCCCTCAAATTGACTCCAGTTCTGAAAGAGACAGAGTCCGATGGCCCCACCCCTGTCTGAGTCTCAGTCGCCGCATCCCCCTAGACTACAGACACAAATAGAGCTTACGGCAACGTACGCGACGGGGTTATATTAACCCTTTCAATGACCGTAGCCACGAGTAATGTTTTCTTTGACTTTTACCAGGATGAAGCATCTTGTCCGTGTTGCTCGTAGGTCATCGTTGAAATAGGGTTTTGCCTTTGTTCTTTAGAGACCTAGATCACAACGGTGACTGCCAAACGTGTACAATGCAAAAAAAAGCACGCTTAGAAAAGACAGTTATTAAATAAATTGTGTTGTAACTGTCTTTTCAAAGCGTGCCTTTTTCTTTGTTACTCTCTATTCTATAGAAGACTGGCTCACACGTAGACAAAGCGTGTTTTGCGCTTTGTTGTTATTGCGTTGTGTTTTCTTAAATCTTTGGAAATTCCGAAGCACGCGCTTGCGCGCGCACGCATACAAGCGCACACACACACATACACACACACACACACACACACACACGTATACACACACACAGTGACACACACACACACATACATACACACACACAGTGACACAACATACATACACACACAGTGACACACACACACACACACACATAGATACACATACAGTGACACACACACACACACACACGCACACATACATACACACACACACACACACACACACACACACACACACACACACACACATACATACACACACAAAATCTATCCAGTTAACCTCATGACTGTTGCTGACGACAGCGCTGGGCGGAAAAGAAGTGTAACAAGCTTTATTTTGCGGCGAGCTGTAACAGTCAAGATATTAACCTCGTCGCTCGGACGCAGATTATGTTCCTGAAATCGCCAAGCTAATCTGGCACTGCCCTTGAATTATCATGGTCGATCCATCGCCTGCAACTGGTGCATAGTCATGAGATGACTCCTCCAAAATTTGGAAAATACGGCCGTCGGGCTGAATGAGGTTTCGTTTGGAACGAACGATCCGCAACAACGAACGACAGCGAAATCACGGCGGACAGACAACACTCTAAACATCTCCAAGAGGCAGAGATCCTCATGAGCCCGGAGGGCTCAGGAGGATCTATGCCTCTTTGAGATGTTTAGAGTGTTGTCTATGCTTATGGAACAAGCTGGTTATCCCCTGTGACTTCGCTCTCGTTCGTAATTGGTAGTCGTTCGTCGCAAACGAGACCTCACTAATGCATCTAACAATACGTTTATTTCTTGTTTTGTCTACCTTGGTCCTTTGTTTCTTTTTGTAATTGTTTGTGATATTGTAGTCTTATTTTTTTTTCTTTGCTTTCAAAGCAAACAATCTGTCCAGCGTTTTGTTCGTACACAGAATAAGGCAACCCCTTCACTACTGAGAAAAAATCTGACGCCACCCAACCATAGGCACGCGGGTTCATGGGATCCTGTGCCTCCGTCCTGCTGTTCTCATGTTGCAGCCATGTTACTTGGACGAACTGAGATCTATTTATAGAAACCATTTGGCAAACCCCGCTCTTAGCGAAGAAGTGAAGAAATTTAGAGATTTGGGGAGAGTCCGTCAGTTAGTTACTTAGTTTTAACCTTTTACACCCTAATACACTACTGCTTGAAATAAACTTGACTTTGATAGTTCGAGGGAGGTGCAAGAATAGCTTGGCTCCTGAGGCGCCAAGCTATTCTGGTACCACCCCTGACCTAAAATGGTTGATTTATCTCTTAATATGTAATGTAGCCTTCAATAGGACAGTAAGCAATTTAATAATTAAAAATAATCAGCCTCAGGATGTAATGGGTTAACACCGAGCAAGCAGCTAAGGTCAGTCTCTCGTCGGAAATTCCGGAAGAGAAAAGGAAAAGGGGTTAATCGGGACAAATTTAACCCATATCCTACTGAGGCTAAAAGCTTCAAATTTGTACTCCGCCATATGCAAGCTACATTACAGTACTTACAGATACGGATATAGACCAATGGCTTTCGTTCAAGGGTGGTGCCAGAATAGCTTGGCGCCTAGAGGCGCCAAGCTATTCTGGCACTACCCTTGAACTATTTTAGTCAAACTTATTTCACACACTGGTGTATTCCGAATGATAAGGGTTAAAAAGAGACCGGTGTCAGGCGTTCGTGGCTGTTTTAGCAGAGAAGTGGTTAACATGGCGAATTTCGAGAGATACGATCGATGCAGTCTGCGACAGGGCATGTGGCAGCCAAGGGGTTAACCCTTTGGGGCTGTCGGCAGCGCTTCTCGTAGGTGCGATTCTATGCAGGGAATTAATTACCTCGACCAACAAACAAAAAAAAAAATCGCTACCGATCAACGTCCAAAATGAGTTAAAATATAGTGAGAATTGGTGTGATACGTGCCTTTGCCACCGGCAGCCAAGGGGTTAATATGGCGAGCTCTTTCCAGAGATTGGCGCAGACCGCGACAGGGCATGCATGGTCTCGACACGGCGCGACAGATCGATACTCTGTTCCACAAAGTCACCCCGCCAGTAAGAAAAAAGAAGGTTCTCCAGGCTGACGTCAGACCGCAAATTGGCCCTGACGTCGACCTGAGGGCCTTTTGCTCACTGGGACGCCAGTAAGTTAGGCAGTCTTCTCACGTCAATCTGTAACAGGCGTAGGCTCATGCGGAGGTATGTGTGTTTTGTTATAGCTGAGCTCAAGGAAAAGGCTGGGGTCAGTCAGTTGCATGAGTGGGGTTAGTCCTGCGCCAGCCACTAAGCAAGGTGCTCCGCTATAGCGGAGCACCTGGCTTACTGGCTTGCGCAGGACTGCGCTCACTCATGCAGCTGGTCCCAGTCCCATAAATGCATGCATTCACAGCAAGAAACGATAGATCCTCATGCCCCCAACCCCACACCCCCACCACCACCCTGCCGTTCTATGTATGTGCCTTTTGCTGAAAAGGATCACGCAGTTGTCCTGTATGTACTTCTCAAGGCACAGATCTACATAGGCCCCTGCAGTAGCGCAGAAGATTATAAAAGAATATGCCGTTTACTGGAAAGGGTCGGTGACTGACTTACGTTTGTGTTCGGCATATAGGTTTAAAGAGAATGCGAAATCGTCCCCGTGGTCTCCGTCTCAGACAGGTCAACTAGCTTGGAGCCCCATTCGTTTAGAAGGAGACAGACCATAGATTCTGATGGGCCTCTGCCTTCCACGTGGAACTTATTGAAATATATAAGCCTTTATGGAAGGGATCGGTGTTGGACGTATGGTTGTGCTCCTAGTATATGACATTGAACAAAAAGTGAAGTCATCGTGCCCTGTCAAGTCTGGAGCCCCATGCTGTCTGCCCGGTGATGGCCAAAGACACCAAGTCCATTTTCGACAAAAGCTAGATTTGCATAGCAATACAATGACAATACTGCTATTCACAAAGAAGGACTTAACTCATTCAGCCCGGACACACCACACCAAGACATGGATCGAGTATGATCGTTCAAGGGTGGTGCCAAAATAGCTTGGCGCCAATAGGCGCCATGCTATTCTGGCACCACCCTTGAACTATCATGTTCGATCTGTCTCTAGAAATTGTAATGCAGTCCCTTCAGAGGGCACCGTTAAAATTTGGGGATTTCGGTTTTCGGGTAAAATGTGTTAAATAATTTTTGCCTTCTTTCACAAGACCCAGGGAGTCTGGGAAAAGAGCATAGATCCTCATGAGCTCCAGCACACCCTCGTGTCACCTCTACCGCCTAACTGATGCCCGTGTCTTTCAAAACGAGAACAAGTGTGACGCCGGACTATGGTGATCAGCTCTGACAAATCAGCGAGTGTGGATGAAACATTTCAGTGGAAAAATACACGGGCTGTTTCCCCTCAACTCGGGGGAGGGGGTGGTGGAGGGGGAGGCACTGGGGCTGATATCGGCCTTAGTGCTAAGGCAAACGTCGGCCCGATAACCTTTTGACCTCCGAGCAGATTTTTTTTTTTTCAAGCTAGCGATCAGTTTGCACTGTTTTGAGAGGCGCACTTGGTCCTTTTGGTCAGCATCTTCGGACAAGTTGAGGCGGCTCATGAGAATATGTGTCTCTCGATAAAAAATCCTTATCTGTCAGGTTTGACCCTTTCGCTGCTAGTGGTCCTAGATTTTATCTCTTTTAATTCAAAGACAATTAAAGAAAAAACTCATCTGTTGAAAGATCATGGATTAACCCTGTGGCTACTAATTCCCAGTGCGCAAAGGCCATCGGGCCGACGTCGGCCGCCGTTGGCCCGTCCACGGCTGTGCGCGGGCCAACGGCGGCCGATGTCGACACGATGTCCTTTTGCGCATTGGGTTATTATAATAGTACGCAGTCCCCCCATTAATTAATTTTGTAAAGAGTTTATTTCTGGATCTGGTGCGCTCACTAAGTAACAGTTTGTAACCTAACGTTCAGCACTAAAAATAGCCAAGCACACGCACTGCAAGCGAACCTTGGCTGGACGGATCTCGCCGCCCATAGCTTCCTGCGGGAAGTTGTCTCACGGCGGCTGGACAAGAGTTACAAAAAGTGGGGACAGCAATAGGCATAGATCTTTATGGGTCCTCGCAACAGCGGGGGGCTCATAAGGATGTATGTCTCTTGCAGGTAGATTGTGTTCGGTTCCCCCGGCAGTGAAGGGGTGAAGTGGGGAGATCTTTGTAAAACTGAACGCCAAAGAGCACAAGCGTCAAAAGAGCGTGGATAACAGTCAAGTGGGGGTTAGCAAGAGACATAGATCCTTACCGCACCGGCGGGGTCTTATAAAAATAAATTTAAAAAATAAATCAGCGCATTAAATAGGCGCTTTATCCCAATTGAAATTCGGCTCAAAGCGGCGCCGCGAACTTAAACCAATAAGCACGCTCACATGAATCACGCGCATTCATACACACTGTACATAGATAGACACAGAAAATTCACGTGGTGCTAAGGGCAAGCTCAAGCGAGCTACTGAAGTTTTGGAAATTCAAATCGTTTTATATCTGAAATTTGATAAAGTGGGCTGAAATTGATACCAAATTCGTAAAGGATCTATACCTCTTGCATTTGCGTGCTGGTCACTGTGGTCCGGCAGGGAAGAAATTAAAACATCGTTAATTATGAGGATCTATGCCTGTGTCAGTCAGATGGCAGGGAGGGGGGGGGGGAGGGGGTGGGGTTGGGGGGCTGAAGACTAAGAAACTGATGGACTGACATTTTATTCTTTTGTGTGTGTGCCAAGGATTGCATCAAGGACCTCCGTACGGGTGAGAGGACCTGGAACCTGCTACAGACGATGGCCCGTGGACCATTTGCTCACCGGGGGTCACGAGAAGCATACACATTAATAAATTGTGTTGTACCCGTCTTTTCTAAGCGTGTTTCTTTCTCCGTTGGGTACTTCTCTGGATTGATATGCTTCTGGGGTTTTGCTGTACTGAAGGGACTCTTCACCACAACTGAGGAAGTCTGGAGGACGTGCACAAAAGGGTCAGAGTCTTGGACCGACAAAAAAGTAGCCGGTCTCAGTCGACACAGACACAAAGATTGTAGAAGACTCACTGACGCACGACTTCATTCTCTTGCTCTGCGGATACAGCAAATGGCGCCGATCTCCACCACGCAAGGAGCATGCACCCCTGAGTGCACCGTTGCAAGGGCTCATGAACATTTGCGCCTCTTGCAGACGAAGACACTGGATGAGTGAAAACAAGACTAGGAGGTGGTTGCAGACTTCCTTTCGGATGTCGTCCCTCAATCTGAAGATACAGATTATGATTGTCGCCAAGCTCTGCGAGCAAGAGGCATAGATTCTCATGAGCCCCTACAGGTGCAGGGGTTCGTGAGAAACGATGCCTCTTGCAGATGAGATGATTTGGTCGGGGACTGCGAAAACTAAAGTGAAACCTATGACGGCGTTCTCTGGGATTACGTCAAGTTACGCGCGTGAATTCAAGCCCTGAGATTGATTGATGGACGTATCGATCGGGGCGGGGACAGTGGGGCTTGAACATGGTCTAGCTGCAACAAGGCGCTGACTGGTGGAGACACTCTCAGTCTCTTTGTTGTTGGTTGGTGGGCTAGTTGGTTGGTTGGTTGGTTTTGTTGTCTACCGTATTGAAAATACAGTAGACTTTGAAATGGGGCTGGTCGGAGCGCATTTTGGAGCATGCACATGACGATTTTGCGTGCCGGGCAGAAATACTGGCAAAGAAGTAGCAAGATAAAAATGATGTCACGTCTAGCTACGCAAACCTTGCTAGATAAAGTTTTTTTTGGTGCCAAAGCACCGTGTGTGTGTGTGTGTGTGTGTGTGTGTGTGTGTGTGTGTGTGTGTGTGTGTGTGTGTTGTGTGTATGTGTGTGTATGTGTGTGTGTGCGTGCGTGTGTGTGTGTGTGTTTGTGTGTGTGTGTTTGTTGTGTGTATGTGTGAGTGTGTGTGTGTGTGAGTGTGTGTGTGTGTATGTGTGTGTGTGTGTGTGTGTGTGTGTGTGTGTGTGTGTGTGTGTGTGTGTGTGTGTGTGTGTGTGTTTGTATGTGACAGCAACTAGAACCCGCTTTTGAGGACGGACAAACTTGAAATTGTATGATATTGTCCATAAAAGAATAATCTCGAGGCTTTTTTTCTCATTTTTTTTAAAATAAGATGCTCATTGGCGAGAAAATGGCCGTTTCACAAAAACCGGTTGATCCACACTGGAGTCCGTAGTTTCTTATTTTTACTAGATGTATGTTTTGCATATTGCTAAATAAAAGAGAGATATTGAATGAGTTCGTCAACCAGCATTGTACCTCTAGAACGTTTTTAGTGATAATTAAAATATATATATATGTATATTTGCACGTTTTTGGGATTAATTTCACGAACTATATGGGTTAATCTTAAAACAAATGAATCATTTTTACGAAGAAAAATAAACCCCAACCTTCTCATTAATAATCACATGATTTTTCATACGGTATTTACATTAGCCTACAGTTTGTCTCGATTAGGTCAATTGTGACCTGTATGCCCTAGGTGTGAAAAATCAGACAATTTTCTGCACCACTTTTTCGGAGTCATTTGTAAAACAGCTAACATATCTTTAATTTGTCTTTTACGAAAAAGACTATCTTCTCATTAATAGCCGCATGATTATTCATAAACAGTGTTTGCATAAGCCTGCTGTTTGTCCCGGCCCTGGGTAGGATTAGGTCAAATTGTGACCTGTAAGCTCTAGGCGTGAAAATCAGCAAGAAAATTGCAAAGTTGATCATTTGATACCAGTTCTAAGTAGACTCCGAAAAACCTAATCATTTTGATTCGATGGAATGTGAGCGCGCGCTCTTCTGGCGGTTTTGGTCCCCTTTTTTTCAGCCGAGCGGTTTGTTTATAATTGCTGTCATCGCGTCTAATACACTATGTAAGGCAGTCACTGAATCAGCTCGCGCAGCTTCTTGTATGTAAGGACCAGCATAATGATAGAGCCAGGCAAGAGGCATGATTCTCATGAGCTTTCGTATCTGAGGGTGCCATGAGGATCTATGTTTATTCCAGACAGGAGGTGTTTATCATTGAGTGTATCTCGGACAGTGTGATAGTGGTCCTTTCTACAGATGAGAAAAGGCATGGATCCTCAAGTGTCCGCCACGCAAGTTACAAGAACGTGACCCATGAGAATCTGTACCTAAGTTTTGCTTTTTCAGTTCACACAATTTTAATTTCCAGGCTGAGTGGGGGGAAAGGGAGGGAGATGCGCTATTGTGGTTTGCAGTGAGTTTCAGCCGTTTCTTTTGTGTTTCAGTAAGCGTACATCAATGACCATATTATAAATGAACACACTTCCCCCCCCCCCCCCTCTTTTGTTCTGGTAAAGACAGTCGGGTTCAATACAGAATATACTTGAATCTTACTTACTTACTTACTTATGCCTTGCACCCCTACTGGGGCATAGGCCGCCTACAAAGGATCTCCAAGAGTCTCTGTCCCGGGCTCTCCTTTCCACTTGGTTCCAGGTCATCTTCATGGTCTTAAGGTCTGCATCCATACTTGAATCTGCTGAGGCACATATAATTCTGAAAACTCAGAAATTTAAAAGCCAGGTTACAAATTTAAAATATATACTGACACAGTTCTCCAAAAAGCCTAATCATTTTCATTCGATGGAAAAAAAAAATGTGAGCTCTATCTATTCTGTTTCTGTCCCCTTTCTTCAGCCGAGCGGTTTGTTTATAATTGCTGTCAACGCGTCTATTACACTATGGAAGGCAGTCAGTGAATCAGCTCGCGTAGCTTCTTGTATGTAAGGACCAGCGTAATGATAGAGCCAGGCAAGAGGCATGATTCTCATTAGTTTTCGCATCTGCGGGCGCCATGAGGATCTATGTTTATTCCAGACTGACAGAAGGTGCGTATCAGTGAGTGTATCTAATTCAGTGTGATAGTGGCCCTTTCTACTGATGAGAAAAGGCATAGATCCTCAGAAGTCCGTCATGCAAGTTATAGGATCGTGACCCATGAGAATCTGTGCCTAAGTTTTGCTTTTTCAGTTCACACAATTTTAATTTCCAGGCTGAGTGGGGGAGGGTGAAGGGAGATGCGCTTATTGTGGTTTGCAGTGAGTTTCTGCCGTTTCTTTTGTTTTTCGGTAACCGTACATCAATGACCATATAAATGAACACACTTTCACGCCCTCTATCGTTCTGTTAAAGACAGATTTGGGTTCACTACGGAATATACTTGGATCTGCTGAGGCACATTATTATACGGGCAGAAATGTAAAAGCAAGGTTACAAATTAAAAATATATACTAAACTGGGCTTGGATAGGGCTATTATTTGTTTGAGGGCTGGGGACAGTACACAGCCTTGAAGGCCGCTTTCATCGGAACTGCCGTCAGATGGTATGGCAGAAGGTTCTCTGTTCCGTCTGATGTGCACAGAGACAAATGAACCTATCAAGAAACATTCATTCCACCGTTACCGCATACTTTCACGAGGATAAATATATACTTGTTTTTACATCAGACGGATGGCATTCACTGCCTAACAATGTTCGCCCATAACCAAAGACAAAACTCCCCAAGAGGCATAGATCTTCATGAATTCCGCGCAGAGTGCGGGGGCTTGTGAGAAGCTACATGTACTATGTGTATCTTGGTGGCTAGTGTTGCCTCTATGCTGCTATGTTTACGCAGCCGGGATGAAATCGCGACCACCGAGCCCAAAACAAAACACCCATGGCTGTCAACACGCGCGATTCGACGACCGTCCCGGCACTGCGGCGTAGAATAGCCGTAGAATAGCGCGATGCTCATGCTCCCTTTAGGTTCACGGCAGTGCAAACTCGAGTTTGGAGACTAACTGAATACGTCAAATGTTACTACTGCGATGAGTGACGTATAACATCGAGTCGTCACTATGAACACCGCGTCGTGGGACTAATGATGCCAAGACGTGAAGTTTGAAGTGACGTCATTTCGCTGATCGTGCTATTATTATTCTTTAAAATAGTATGCTACACCAGACCATAGAGTTACGAATGGCGGGAATCGCCGTGTGTCCGTCTTTATTTCTGTGTGCCAGTGTGTGTGGATCAGAGGGTGGGTTAGAGTAGAAGGAGATGGATTCCTGTCGCTACACGAGCCCACAGAGCTTACTAATGGCGGGAAGCGCCGTGTGTCCGTCTTTATTTGTGTGCGCCGACGTGTGTTTTGATCACAGGCTGGCTTATAGAGGAGGGAAATGGATCAGCATAATAAACCTAAAAATATGAACAACTCTGAATATTCCTTAAAAATAAACGCATCTGAGCTCCAAACAATACGGTAGACTTTGGTTTGAAATCCTCATCTTGTTTTTGTTTGTTTTGATTCAGTTTTGTTTGATTGGTTTCTTATTTGCTTGTTTGATTGTTATTCGTTGTTTGTTTCTTTTGTTCATGTTTGTTTGTTTGTGCTTGTGTTTGGTTTTCTTGTTGTTTGTTTTGTTTTTGTTTGTTTAGGTTTTGATTTTGATTCGTTTGTTTGTTTCTTTGTTTGACTGATTTGTTTTTGGTTGTTTCTTTCTTTGTTTCTTTCATTCTTTCTTTTTTATAGTTTGATTTATTTATTTTTGTTTGTTTCTTTCTTTTGTTTGTTTTTTTCTTTTGCTCTTGAAATTCTTTTGCTCTTTCTTATTGTTGTTTTGTAGTAGTAGTAGTTGTTGTTGTTGTTTGGCGGCGGCGGTGACGTCGTTGTTGTTTTCTTCGTTGTTCTTATTTATAAGATTCTTCATTATCGTTATCATCAAAGTCGTCAATGTCATTGTCATTTACGTCGTATGATCTTTGAGGTCGCCGCCATAATCATCGTCATCGCATCAGCATTATCGTCACCGTTTTCGTGGGCATGATCAACATCACCGACGTCGTCAGTACCTCCACACACAGTAGTGAGGTTTCGTTTGTAGCGAACGACTCCCAAAAGCGAACGGGAGCGAAGTCACGGCGGATACTTCGGCAAGCTTGTGCCATACGCTTAGACAACACTCGGAATATCTCCTTCGGGCTCATGAGGATCTATGCCTCTTGGAGATATTCGGAGCGTTGCCGGCAGCAAGGACTAATACCGTCATCTTTATTTTCAGTTACCTCTAGCTGCGATCGACAAAAATCTGATGTCATACAACAAATGAGTTGACACGCCGCTAGGAATATTTCGTCAGTCTATGTCCAACAAAGAGATATATTAACCCTATTCCTGCAACAACTCTGAGAAGCAAGAGACAGAAACCCCAATCTCTTCACTCAATGCTCAAAGACAAGGGTGCAACCTCCCAGTTTTTGCTAGAGGCATAGATCCTCATGAGCCCCCGCAACTTCGAGGGCTCATGGGGATTTATGCCTCTTGTTAGCCTCATTGCCTTCATCAATGCTCCCTCGTACAGACCAGCTGTGAGTTTCACAGATACCATTTCTAGGTCCTGCCATTAGAGGGGTTAAACTGTATGTTGCGCTACACGTGGTAATAAGTTTCTAAGTGCGTCCAAACACGTACGCTATCTGGACAGTCGTGAGGGGGTCAGTTATCACTTGCACTTTCACGCACTGGGGGTGCAGGGAATTTATGCGGCCACCTAAACGGGGCCAATGGCTGCCAACGCAGACCGGAGGCACAGATGATTCTCCCGAGCCCTAGGAAGTCTTGGGAATCTATGTCTTTCCGCGCATGGAAAGTTGCTCCTCTCTCTCTCTCTCTCTCTCTCTCTCTCTCTCTCTCTCTCTCTCTCTCTCTCTCTCTCTCTCTCAGGGTTTTTACCTTTCATCTGTGAGAGGCACAGATTCACATGAGACCCAGTGTTTGCAGGGCCTCATCAGATCCGAGTTCTATGTGGCGCTTCAATGCAAATAAGACGTTGAGTTGGTGAGTAACTGTAGGCATACGTATTAGAGGCTGGTATAGTAGAATCGGGGTACGACTGCAACAGAGAGGCACAGATTTTCATGAGGTGAGGGGTGAGGGGGGACGCGGGGGGGGGGGGGAGGCGGTGGCGGGGGGGGGGGAGACAAAGGGGCAGGGGGTAGTGAGCGGGCTGGTGTTATACTTCCGAGAGGGCAAACGGGAAGCCTGAAGGGCGGAGTGGTGTGAAATAAATAACAGGAAATTTGTTACAGTTTTGTCGGACGTTGCCATTTTGTAGGTACAATAATGATGATGGTAAACTGGCGAGTGTGACTGTCTGTAACCTTTACAGAGTTCTACGACCGGTGTGTTGTAGGTCTGGTTTACAGGTACAGACGCCACCTCTGTCATCTACAAGCAGACTGGTCAAAGTCGAAACTAGATGGGTCTGGACCCAGCTGACTTTCATCACATTTCAGACGTGCCACTTTCGGATAAGCGGGTTTATGCCGACTTTATGCCGCGTATCCGAAAGCGGTGCGTCTCGATTTATTTATTTATTTATTCATTCACTCATGTAATTTTTTTTTTAAATTATTTTTTGTTGTTGTTGAGAGGAGTGGGTGGTTAGGAAGATATGCAATGTGTGACTGCACTTCATCATTCCAGTAGATTTTTCTCTTTCTCTCTTTTTTTTTTTTTTTTTTTTTTTTTTTTTTCCAGCTGGACTAGCATACAACCACCTCTTACCATTCCCCCCTCAGCCCCATCCCGCGTCCAAGAGCACTCATCCCCCCCCCCCCACCCCCTTCATGCATACACACACGCGTATGTACGCATATATGCATTCATGCACACACACACACACACACACACACACACACACACACACACACACACATCACACGCACACAGACACACACATCACACGCGCGCACACTGTCCACAATATGTAGAATTAAAGAGGAAAATTAATCGTACCAAGGAAACAAAACCAAAAAAAAAAAAAAAAATTGCTGGCGCGAAGTATGATCCCTCTAAAGTCATTTGCGGCCGACTGCACCGACGTGGCAGTCCGCACAAAAGCAAAATCAGAAAGGAAAACAACAAAGAACAACCGAACCCTTTGACTGTTGGTAGCGCTTTTTGTTACGATGATTCCTGCAGGAATCATAGCGACAAAAGATGCTACCGACAGCCACAGGGTGAATAGAAAAAGGAGCATTTTTTTATTAATAAGAAGAGACCTTTTGTAATGTATTTGTAACAATGTGACAATTGCCACAAAGGTCGTCGATGATGAATTTTGGAAATCATCCATCAGTTTTGTGACAATTTGTTCAGATACTCCACGAGTTTTGTAAAATCCAACCAGCACAAAATAGACGATTTCCGGAAAGCAGAAGTAGGTCTACAACTTTTGAGACAAACAGTGGATTAAAAGCACGGACAAAACATGCGATATCACAGGTTTGTCCGGGCTTTTAACCCATTCAGCCATGAAGCACTACAGCAGGAGATGGTTCGACCATGATAATTCAAGGGTAGTGCCAGATTAGCTTGGCGCCTGTCGGCGCTTGAATTGGTGCATAGTCATTAGATGACGCCTCCAAAATTTGGGAAATATTGGCCGTTAGGCTGAATGAGTTAATCCATTGTTTGCGTCGAGACGCGTGCAATTTGTACCTACATCTGATTTGCGAACAACGCCTATTGCCACAAAGTACGCGGAGATTGTAGGCAACGTCCAAGAGTTTGTGACAACTGTAACATTGTCCCAAACCTCGTCACAACAAAGGCCCCGCAAAATCCTTGATGAAGGCTGCAACAAAACATCAATCAATGAATTGACCTTCTGGACGCAATAGAGATCACAACCGCTAAACTTGGTGGAAACTTGCAACCAACTTTGAAGATGACCTCGGGAGAAAGGGGGCGGGGGGGGGGGGGGAGGGGTATGTCCTAAAATCGCGCTGCGTGATTGACGGCTTTTTTTTTCCCCCCTTTCGGTTCTGGTGTATTGTCATAGCGATATTTTCATCCTCATGATCCGCGAGAAAAGCATTCATCGTGAAGCGTGAAAGCCAAAATAAGATCGCGATTCGTGAAAGCGTGCTGGTTATATCGTTAAGCGCAAAAAGCCGGTTGCCACACTGTTAACCCCTTGACTGCCGAGAAAACGTGAACGCGATCTAACTGTAAGAGGCACAGATCCTCACGAGCCCCCGCCACTGCTGACACCACGTTGTGTCCATGTTCTTTGGACAGTTGTGGCTTTTGGTCGTTCGGTGAACGCAGATCTCGATCTAACTGTAAGAGGCACAGATCCTCACGAGCCCCCGCCACTGCTGACACCACGTTGTGTCCATATTCTTTGGACAGTTGTGGCTTTTGGTCGTTCGGTGAACACAGATCTCGATCTAACTGTAAGAGGCACAGATCCTCACGAGCCCCCGCCACTGCTGACACCACGTTGTGTCCATGTTCTTTGGACAGTTGTGGCTTTTGGTCGTTCGGTGAACACAGATCTCGATCTAACTGTAAGAGGCACAGATCCTCACGAGCCCCCGCCACTGCTGACACCACGTTGTGTCCATGTTCTTTGGACAGTTGTGGCTTTTGGTCGTTCGGTGAACACAGATCTCGATCTAACTGTAAGAGGCACAGATCCTCACGAGCCCCCGCCACTGCTGACACCACGTTGTGTCCATGTTCTTTGGACAGTTGTGGCTTTTGGTCGTTCGGTGAACACAGATCTCGATCTAACTGTAAGAGGCACAGATCCTCACGAGCCCCCGCCACTGCTGACACCACGTTGTGTCCATGTTCTTTGGACAGTTGTGGCTTTTGGTCGTTCGGTGAACACAGATCTCGATCTAACTGTAAGAGGCACAGATCCTCACGAGCCCCCGCCACTGCTGACACCACGTTGTGTCCATGTTCGGTGAACACAGATCTCAGAAGGGAACGGGTTAATCGCGGACCTCACGGACTAGGACCGTAAGGTCCAAAATCACAGACCAGCACGCTTTCTTTTTATTAGCAAGAGATGTTTTGTGTTCCTTTCTTTATTTGTCTTCTGGTCTGGTCTTATCTTCTGGTCTGTGGGTTTGGGGCTGTAGGGCCTACGGCCGTAAAGTCGAAAATCAGAGACCAACAAACTTTAGTTTTTCGCCAGACTTTTGTGATTATTTCTCTTTTTAATCCTTTGGCTTCTGGGCAGTGGGCAGATGTTCACATCTGCACGGGACATAGACGACCCCGCCCTCCACGAGTCGCCTGCTGCCTTGCAGGCCTGGCCGCTTGGCTGCGGAAAGGCTAAGGGAGGAAACCCCTGACATCAAAGCCCCCGTGTCTCCGGGGAAGGCTTTTGAGCCAGAGACTAGGACAAGGACAGTCTGATATAAAACCTACGACCCGAGGACCTCGATGCCATCGTCCCAGCTTGCTAGGCCATGGCAGATGAACCAAGGGTTTAAAGGGTGGGGCCAGTACTGCGCACACTGCACTCCACCAAAAAGCTCCACCGCGCAGGCTTTAGGAAACGTCCACGGACCATGACACTGACCATTCCAAGTCCTGTAGCGATGGGCGAGGGGCGAAACGGCAGGTGAAAGATGTCACTGGAAGCCGCAGTCTCAAACCTGCATGCAGGCGGTTCAGGATATTGGTCGCCTGATGTTGACCTGGGGATGACAACATCACTCGGCACACCCTGAACGACCAAGCAGCCTTCTCTAGGGACAGCACTGCTTGCTCCACACGGAGAGGGGCCTAGAAAAGGTGGCCTAACCAAAGCTCGTCCCCTCGCAACCCCAGTTGGCTAGCCGCGGTCAACGGGCATCTTCTCATGCGGTCAAAAAACAAGAAAGAATAACGGATCCACTCTGATGACGACCACGACCGGACTCAACGTAGCATGCTGGAACATCCGAACCATGCTCGACAAAGCAGACAGCGGACGCCCCGAACGTCGCTCCGCCCTCATTGCCCATGAATTGCGGAGGTTAAACATTGACATCGCCGCGCTCAGCGAAGTACGCCTTCCGGACGAAGGCAGCCTCCAAGAACTTGGCGCTGGGTACACCCTCTACTGGTCAGGCAGGTCTGCATCAGAAAGACGGCTCTCAGGCGTGGGTTTCATGGTCAAGACCTCCATTGCGACTAAGCTGGAAAACCTACCAACGGGTCATTCAGACCGCATCATGTCCATGCGCCTCCCACTGAGACACCAGCAACACGTCACCCTTCTCAGTGTGTACTCCCCAACCCTCTTGGCAGAGCCTGCTGAAAAGGACAAGTTTTACACTGACCTGCGCAGCCTCATACAGAGCACCCCTGCAGACGACAAAGTCATCATCCTTGGCGACTTCAACGCCAGAGTGGGCCAGGACTCTGAAGCCTGGAAAGGAGTCCTCGGCAAGCATGGCGTGGGGAACTGCAATGACAATGGCCGCCTACTGTTGGAGTTCTGTGCAGAGCAGCAACTGGTCATCACCAACACTACTTTTCAGCAAAAGGACAGTCGAAAGACCACCTGGATGCATCCTCGCTCCAAGCACTGGCACCTTATCGACTATGTCCTAGTGCGTCAGAGGGACCGCAGTGACGTCCTCCTCACCAGAGTGATGCCCAGCGCAGAGTGCCACACTGACCACCGCCTTGTCCGCTGCAAACTCAGGCTCCACTTCAAGCCAAAACCCAAGAAATGGGGGCCCCCCAAGAAAAAGCTTGATGTTGCGAGCCTTCAGCGTGACGACGTGAAAGCTGCCTTTCAGACAGATTTACAGCGCAGGCTCAAAGACACAGCGGACCCAGCAGACTCCTCCCCTGAAACACTTTGGGAAGAACTGAAAACTGCTATTGCAAAATCCTCTGCAGAAGTCTTGGGTTTCGCTAGAAAGAAGAATAAAGACTGGTTTGACGAAAACGATGTAGAGATCCAGGAACACCTAGCAAAAAAAAGAGCCGCCCATCAGGCC
>BTPG01000002.1:121008950-121246450 GCA_036245525.1 Semisulcospira habei | reverse complement strand
TTTTAAAGATTCCAAGCGAGGCTATAGTCTTCAAATGTGCAGGAATAGTGTTCCATACAAACGGTCCAGAAAAGGATAAAAGGATAAGTTTTAAAGAGGTCAATTCTAGGCAGAGGTAGGGGTAAAGTATTGTTCCTTGAGGTCCGTTCGCGTTCTTGTTGTGGCATAAATTTGGTGGTTAGATACTGCGGTGTCATTTTATTTAATATCTTGTGCATGAGGATGGATTTGTTGAAATTAAGTTGTTGACGCAGGCCGAGAATGTTTAGATGTCTAAATTTGTCTGTGGTAGGAATGGGCCTCGTATCTATCATTCTGACAGCTCTTTTATATATAGAGTTTAACCTGTTCATGTGAACATCACTACAACCGTCCCACACTGTGGAGACATAATCAACGTGAGACTTGATATGAGCGTTAAAAAAAAAACAGTTTACGAGTATGTATATCTGTTACTTGTCTACGCTGGGACAACAGGAAAGTGTTTTTAGCAATGGTTTTACAGACTGTATTTATATGCGTCTCCCAATAGAGAGAGAGAGAGAGGGGGGGGGGGGGGGGGGGGGGGGGGTCTGCGGTGTGCAGGCTGCTTGCACGTGCAAGGCCAAGGAGGACCTCTTGCTACATGCAGCACAGCACGTACTCTCCGTCACACCCTGCCTGTGTCGCCTTGTCCACCGGCTTTACAATGATGTTCCTCAAATCTCTGTACGCCGTTCTCCCACCCCGCTTGTCTCCTTCCAATCTTAACATCCCCACCTCCAATCAGTCTTACGTTAAAAAAAATTAAATGAATGTATGTTAGTCTGTGATTTCCGACCTTCACTCATTCCAGATGTGAATAAATTTCACACTGAAGTGTTTCCGATGATTCCAAAAATGTCGCATTTCGTTTGCTCGTCAGTATATTTTCTGAATATGGTCCACATTGTAACATAAACTCTGATTTACCATTGATTAGTTGATCTGATTCAATGCGGGTTTAACATCAGCGGCACCGGCGTGATGATGGACGGCCGGCCCTAGAGGGCGCGCTGTGATGGGCAGGAACTGCTTGGAGCCTATGGAGTACGACCTGAACACTGATCGGTTCAGGCGCGCAGCAACTGTGCCACATTAATTTACTAGGACCTTTTAATGGACATGCTGAAGAACAAGCCCGTCTTGCTGCCTGGACTGGAACTGGTTTGCCATGAATCGAACTCGTGACTTGTTGCAGCTGGTGTCCATTGCTTTTCCGAGCCGAGATAATACCCCCCACCCTGCCTTTCCCCTAGTCTCTAACACCCCAGCCTCTCCCCCAGCCCTTATACACCACCACCCTCCCCCTTCCCTACAGTGATAGTGTGACAACTAAGGTGAGGCTGACACCACACCATGGAATGGACCGAACTTCCAATCACCCTTAAGGGTGACACTCTTGTCCAAATACACGGAGTTACCGAGAGGCATAGCTTCCCGTGAGCCCCTTCAACCTACGAGGACTCATGAGGATCCGTGCCGCACCTTACAGATACGTGTTCTGTGCTCGAACTGCAAAACCCCATCGGCAGTCTTAGCTCAGCGATGGCTAGACGTTGTCTAGACTTGATGCCTGCAGAGAGAGAGAGAGAGAGAGAGAGAGAGAGAGAGAGAGAGGACTATAGTCATCACGTCAAAACCGTTTGCATGCAAGAGACACAGATTCTCATGCGCCCCTGCCTCGTGAGGGCTCATGAGAATCTGCGCCTCTTGCTTTTTGCTTCTGAGAGGGTGGGCCACTTGGCTTACGTCTCTGCCCCTCGCTTGCACGAAGAATAATGTGTGAAGTCTACTTCATGACTCAGCCCAAGACATGGGGGACAGGTCAGAGTTTTCAGGACACAGGCATCGTGGTAAGAAACCCCATGAGTACTCCTCCCCTCCACCTCCTCCCCCATGCCTACCCCCCACCCCACTCCTCGAGTCATCCCGACTGCGCAGTTTGCACTAGCAGTCGGGCGGTGACTAAAAATGCTCCTCTGCCTTTGAGAAATGTTCCGAGGGACGATGAGATCGGTTTCGCTGACGGGTTCAGCAGACCGATTTCTGACCACCTCCTTGCTAGAGAACCGACAGCAGTACAGGACTTTTTGTGTTGTTGTTGAAATATATATCTATGCAAGCATCAGTTGCCTGTGAATTGAAAAGGACAAAAGGGTTGTCTGAGGTCCTGAAGTCACATTATCACTAAGGACAGGCTCAGACGGTTTTAACTAGCCAACAACACCTTTCAGCAAGCGGCATACATCCTCATCAACCCGACCCTGCATCCGCGGGGCCTGATGAGGATGTACTGCCCCTTGCTAGTACCATTTACCTCGCTTCTCCTAAGGCAGAGGGGACAACAGGTGTGCAGTCTGCAATAGGGCCTGCGAAGTTACGTTTTGGTCATTGCGACCGACCAAGTTAGCGGAGGGGGGGGGGGGGGGGGAATTCGAAAATGTGTCGGTGTGAATTTGGCCTTTGCCGTGCCCCGCCCAGTCTCTAAAACAAGTGTGCCGGTCTGAATTTTGTCTTTACCTTACCAATACGGTCTCTGAAATGAGTGCTGTTCTGTAATTTGGGCCTTTCGACATTCGACCGTACGGTCCACAAATGACGTGTCATCCCAGCACACACACAGTTGGGTTTTCTTTTTATCTAACACTATTATATTATATTGAGCAGCATTTTGAATGATATAGTGCCGATAAACAGGCAGATGTCATTACGAGACCCGAATCAATGATGTCCGAGCCGGTACGACGAGGACGTTTTTATCGGGTCAAATACTCACATCTGTCTGTTTTCGGCATTATATCAAGCAAATTGCTGCTCAATATATTTTATGTACCCAGTCCAAAACAAAACTTTACCTTCGCTTCGTGCCCTCCACTCAGTGCGACCATTTTAGGTTTGCTTACTGAGACGTGACAATAACTTGATGCACACCGAAACAAAACAAATGCATATTCACAAAATGATACTAATTTAGTTTAATTCATAAGCAAAGTTTAGCAATGAAACACTCTAATAGCAGCAATGTGGATAATAACTTGAAAAAGAAAAAAAAATAGTACCGAACAAACAAGAAAACATTAATCCACTATATTTGCTATGTGAATCAGGCGACAGTTTTGTTGACGCAAGGGAGCTAACTGTGTTGAGTGATTTCAATGAGCGTTTGGATGTTCCGTCTACCTCCTAAGCTAGTAATGTTACGGTGGGCTTTTTTTTTAAGCTTGGAATGTTGCATTTCGCGACTCTAGTTTGCGTTACATATCTACAACAATGAAGGTTTCAAGTTATAGGTTAGTGTCTTTAGCCTTTTATACTCTTTGCATCGCTTTTTACGGGTTTCCACGTTCAATGCGAGTGCCGAAGCACACGACGACAGCGACACCGACGAAAAAAGTATCTTCGGCATTGGTGAAGAACGGCATGTTTAAAATTAATCAAAGTGTTAACGTTGTCATAGTTGAAAATGATGCATTAATGTTGCAGCAGAACAGTATTTTGTGATTTATTTTGTAAGACCCTGGCTCGAGAATCCATCAACAACTCGTTGCTGGCCAGGGCCGCAAGGCTTTTCGGGAAGGAAAGTATATCGAGCAAGATCATAAATAATTAATTTGCTTGTTATACAATATATATGTGTCATTATATATATATGATTCGGGTCTCGTAATGACATGTGTCAAAGAATGGGAAATAAATATGGAGTGGGTACATAGCCTCATATTGGGCGGAAAATCCCGCGAGTTTGGGAAACGCGACAGATGTTTGGTTGAAAACAATTGCCGTACAGTGACCTTTCCGTTACATTTCGGTTAATTTGGGTTGCAAACGGTCAAACAGTATGGTCAGAGCAGTGTTGCATCAGTCAAAACAATGCGGCATTATCAGGCACGTTGCTCAGTCTTTGACGTCATACTGGAAAAATACTTTTGGCGCACTTTTAACACCACTGCGGTCGAACCTGCCTGTCTCGGATTGGCCTCCGCAGCCACGAACAAGCCTGCAGACGTCGTGGGCAACTCCTATAAAATCTTCGTTCGCGAAGTCAAGCCAAGAGAGAGAGAACACCTAGACTGCCGAAACAAAAGGACCACCTCCCAGACTTCAAGAGGCATGGAGTCTCATGATCCCCCTCCCCATCCCCCTCCTCCCAGGTGTGGAGGGGTCATGAGATTCTATGCCTCGTGCAGAAATTATTTTGTATCCGTGCTGTTTGTACGGACAGTTGAAGTTAGACGTCAACTGAATTTCAGAAACACAACTTGTGGCCACTGGCAGTAAAGGGGTTAGGAATCGGGGCTCAGCTGGATAAGCGGGCGTAAATCCTGTAAGCTAAGCAAGGCGCTTCTCTATACAGTTCTAACTCAGACTGCGAAAAGCCTAATCATTTTGATTCGATGGAATGTGAGCGCGCGCTCTTTTCGGTTTCGGTCCTCTTTTTTTCAGCCGAGCGGTTTGTTTATAATTTGTGTCATCGCGTCTAATACACTATGGAAGGCAGTCACTGAATCAGCTCGCGCAGCTTCTTGTATGTAAGGACCAGCATAATGATAAAGGCAGGCAAGAGTCAGGATTCTCATGAGCTTTTGTATCTGCGGGCGCCATGAGGATCTATGTTTATTCCAGAAGGAGGTGTTTATCATTGAGTGTATCTCGGACAGTGTGATAGTGATCCTTTCTACAGATGAGAAAAGGCATAGACCCTCAAGAATCCGCCACGCAAGTTACAGGAACGTGACTCATGAGAATCTGTGCCTCAGTTTTGCTTTTTCAGATCACACAATTTTAATTTCCAGGCTGAGTGGGGGAAAGGGAGGGAGATGCGCTATTGTGGTTTGCAGTGAGTTTCAGCCGTTTCTTTTGTTTTTCAGTAACCGTACATCATGACCATATTATAAATGAACACACACCCCCCCCCCCCCCCTCTTTTGTTCTGGTAAAGACAGTCGGGTTCACTACCGAATATACTTGAATCTGCTGAGGCACATATAATTCTGAAAACTCAGAAATTTAAAAGCCAGGTTACAAATTTTAAATATATACTGACACAGTTCTCCAAAAAGCCTAATCATTTTCATTCGATGGAAAAATGTGAGCTCTATCTATTCTGTTTCTGTCCCCTTTTTTCAGCCGAGCGCCGTTTGTTTATAATTGCTGTCAACGTGTCTATTACACTATGGAAGGCAGTCAGTGAATCAGCTCGCGTAGCTTCTTGTATGTAAGGACCAGCGTAATGAATAGAGCCAGGCAAGAGGCATGATTCTCATTAGTTTTCGCATCTGCGGGCGCCATGAGGATCTATGTTTATTCCAGACTGACAGAAGGTGCGTATCAGTGAGTGTATCTCGGACAGTGTGATAGTGGCCCTTTCTACTGATGAGAAAAGGCATAGATCCTCAGAAGTCCGTCATGCAAGTTACAGGATCGTGACCCATGAGAATCTGTGCCTAAGTTTTGCTTTTTTAGTTCACACAATTTTAATTTCCAGGCTGAGTGGGGGAGGGTGAAGGGAGATGCGCTTATTGTGGTTTGCAGTGAGTCTTTTGTTTTTCAGTAACCGTACATCAATGACCATATAAATGAACACACTTTCCCGCCCTCTATCGTTCTGTTAAATGGATCTGCTGAGGCACATTATTATACGGGCAAAAATTTAAAAGCCAGGTTACAAATTAAAAATATATACTAAAAATGGGCTTGGATAGGGCTATTATTTGGTTGAGGGCTGGGGACAGTACAAGGCTTTAGCCTGCCTTGAAGGCCGCTTTCATCGGAACTGTCGTCAGATGGTATGGCAGAAGGTTCTCTGTTCCGTCTGATGTGCACAGAGACAAATGGACCTATCAAGAAATATTCATTCCACCGTTACCGCATACTTTCACGAGGATAAAATTAATATATTCTTGTTTTTACATCAGACGGATGGAATTCACTGCCTAACAATGTTCGCCCATAACCAAAGACAAAACTCCCCAAGAGGCATAGATCTTCATGAGTTCCGCGCAGAGTGCGGGGGCTTGTGAGAAGCTAAATGTACTGTATGTATCTTGGTGGCTAGTGTTGCCTCTATGCTGCTATGTTTACGCAGCCGGGATGAAATCGCGACCACCGAGCCCAAAACAAAACACCCATGGCTGTCAACACGTGCGATTCGACGACCGTCCCGGCACTGCGGCGTAGAATAGCCGTAGAATAGCGCGATGCTCATGCTCCCTTTAGGTTCACGGCAGTGCACACTCGAGTTTGGAGATAGGCCTCAGTTGCATGACACAGCTTAACCCTTTAACTTGCAGGGCAAGGCGAATGCTACCCATCTGCAAGAGACATAAATACTCATGAGCCCCCGTAGTCGCGGGGGCTCATGAGGATTTATGTCTCTTATTAGTTCTTTTTGTTATGCCTATTGTTTTGGTCTCATTTACCTCTGTCTTCTTCGTGTTAATGTCAGTCAGTGTGAAGTCTTTTCTGACGCAAATTTGTGATCACCGGCAGCGAAGGAGTTAAATCCTGCGCAAAAATCTTGTTTAGGATTTAAGCTCTCGTGCAACTTGCATCAAGATCACCTTGATTGATGGTGTGCTCTGGATTTTAGCCCACTCTTGCAACTGGCCCCTAATCTGGTGAGTTGCTTTTTATTTTTCTCCTACAATATAGACCAGTCCAGGTCTTTTAAAAGGGGTTAGACAAGTTCTTCGCCCTAAGTTTCTTGCTAATTTCCTGCGTGTGTAGGTGTTTTAGTTGATCCAGCAGACTCCTCCCTGAAACACTCTGGGAACAACTGAAAACTGCTATTGTAAAATCTTCTGTGGAAGTCTTGGGCTTTGTTAGAAAGAGGAACAAAGACTGGTTTGACGAAAACGACGTAGAGATCCAGGAACTTCTAGCAACAAAAAAAAAAAAAAAAAAAAAAAAAGAGCCGCCCACCAGGCCCACATAGCCCAGCCTTCCTGCCCTGTGAAGAAGTTTGCCTTCCGCCTCATCTGCAGCAGTCTCCAGCGCAAGCTTAGAGAGCTCCAGAACGAGTGGTGGTCCAGACTCGCACAGAGGACCAAGCTTTGCGCTGAAAACGGTGACTACAGGGGCTTCTACGAAGCACTGAAAGCAGTGTATGGCCCCAGGCACCTGGTACAAAGTCCCCTGCGAAGCGCTGATGGACAGGCACTCCTCACAGATAATACCTCCATCTTGAACCGCTGGTCGGAATACTTTCAGGACCTCTTCAGCGCTGAGCACACTGTTCAAGAAACAGTCATCCTCCAAAATCCCACACCTCCCACTAAAGGTTGAATTGGACGAACCGCCCACCGCCGAAGAGACCCTCACAGCTCAAGAATGGCAAAGCAGCAGGCATTGACGGAATCCCGCCAGAGATCTGGAAACATGGAGGCTCAGCACTGGACAACAAGCTCCACGACCTCTTTCTCTGCTGCTGGGAGAAAGGAACACTACCAAAGGATCTCCGTGATGCAGTCATCATCACCCTGTACAAGAACAAAGAAGAGAAGTCTACCTGCTCTAATTATCGTGGAATTACCCTGCTGTCCATTGCCGGGAAAATTCTCGCAAGGCTGCTCCTGAATCGGCTGGTACCTGCCATCGCTGAAGACCACCTCCCAGAGGGCCAGTGTGGCTTCAGAGCAAACAGGAGTACCACCGACATGGTCTTTGTGCTGAGACAGCTTTAGGAGAAGTGCCGCGAGCAGAACAAAGGGCTGTACGTAACGTTTGTCGACCTAACAAAAGCGTTCGACACTGTGAGCAGGCAAGGCATGTGGCAGATCCTGGAGCGACTTGGCTTTCCCCCAAAGTTCCTCAGCATGATCGTCCAGCTCCACGAGGACCAGCAAGGTCAGGTCAGACTCAACAGTGACCTCTTCGAACCATTCCCCATTCTCAACGGCGTGAAGCAGGGCTGCGTGCTGGCACCGACCCTCTTCACCATCTTCTTTAGCATGATGTTGAAGCAGGCCACAGAGGACCTCGACGATGACGACGCAGTGTACATCAGGTATCGTCTCGATGGCAGCCTGTTCAACCTCAGACGACTGCAGGCCCACATCAAAACCCTAGACCGACTGATTCGTGAGCTGCTCTTTGCTGATGGCGCTGCCCTCGTTGTACACACAGAGATAGCTTTGCAGCGCATCACGTCCTGCTTCGCAGATGCTGCCCAGCTCTTTGGACTCGAGGTCACTCTGAAAAAGACAGAGGTCCTTCATCAGCCGGCACCCAAGGAAGAGCATCGCCCTCCCCACATCACCATCGGCGAGTCCGAACTTAAGTCTGTACACCAGTTTACCTACCTTGGCTGCATCATCACGTCAGACGCCAAGCTGTACAAGGAGCTGGACAACAGGCTGGAAAAAGCGAACAGTGCTTTCGGGCGACTATTCAATTGATTGATTGATTGATTGATTGATTGATTGTACATTGCTTAACAGCGGGTGTGGCACAATCAACAGCTGAAAAAAAGGCACCAAGATCAGCGTGTACAGAGCTGTCGTCCTCACCACCCTGCTGTATGGTTCCGAGTCCTGGGCCCTCTACCGCAGCCAACTACGACTCCTCGAACGCTTTCACCAGCGCTGCCTGCGTACCATCCTCAGCATTCACTGGAGTGACTATGTCACCAACGTCGAGGTCCTTGAACAGGCGGAAACTGTGAGCATCGAGGCTTTGCTGCTTTGGACACAGCTTCGCTGGGCGGGGCACGTCTCCAGGATGGAGGATCATCGCCTACCCAAGGTCACTCTGTTCGGCGAGCTCGCCACTGGACAGCGAGACAGAGGGGCACCAATGAAGAGATACAAAGACGGTCTCAAGAAGTCACTTAGTGCCTGCCAAATCGACAACAGCCAGTGGTCCTTCGCTTGCTGCGGACCACGACACCTGGCGCACCACCATTTACAAGGCAGCCATCTCCTTTGAGGACTCTCGCAGAGCTAACCTTAAGGACAAGCGGCTCAGGAGAAAAAAACAGAGTTGTCGTAACTCAGAACCCTGACCAGACCTTCCCCTGCAGCCACTGCAGTCGAACCTGCCTGTCCCGGATTGGCCTCCGCAGCCACGAACATGCCTGCAGACGACTTGGGCAAGTCCTATAGAATCTTCGTTCGCGAAGTCAAGCCAAGAGAGAGGTGTTTTACAAAGATAAGCTTGAACGCGAACTTATCCAGGCCCCATAAAAGGGTTACCATATTGACGAGCAAAAGAAACGCGACACCACTGAAATCAGCGGAAACGCGTTAGTGTTTCCGCTGGGTCCAGTGATGTCGTTATTGTTTTGCTGGTCAGAATATAATTTACAAAATCTCCTTGACAAATATCGTAGTTATAACTTACACAGTTACAATAATGTCTGACATAAGGACTATGTTAACTGTTGTTACATTATGCAGTTTGAACGTCATAAATTGAAAAACTTTTCTGGAAAGGGGGGGGGGGGGATGGGGGTTGGGGTGGGAGGTGGGAGAGGGGTGGGTGGGTGGAAGCGGTAAGTGTTTGTGTGTAAAATAATATTTCTACAACGAGGAGCAGACGGAGGAGGTGATGGGGATTGGGGCCCAAACTCCGAAAATAGCGACTTTGATATTGCATTTTAAAGTATCTTGTGGCTGGTGTGGTTGTGATCCACCCCCACCCGCCCCCCACCCCCACCCGCCCCTGTCGGCGCCAAGCTAATCTGGCACTGCCCTTGAATATCATGGTCGATCCATCTCCTGCAACGGATGCATTGTCATTAGAAGACGCCTCCAAAATTTGGGAAATACGGCCGTGGGGCTGAATGAGTTAATGAAGTGCATGGGTTTTGCTTCATTCACAATTTTGATCGGTCGTAGCACGTTTTTTTTTTGCTGCTGGAAAATATTTCAACGTCTAACACTACGCTTTGCATGCACACATACGGCCTATCTACCGCACTAGCTTCATTTCTTTCTTTCTTTCTTTTCCCCCCGCTTTTTCCACGCTTCTACCGTCTGAACAGCCAATAAGGAAGCAAATGAATCCAATCTCTACCAACAAAAGGATTAATTTCTCACAATTCTTTGCATTGCCTGAGCTCGTGAGCAAAAGGCTTAGATTCTCATGAACCCCTGCTTTGCATGGGCTCATGAGAATCGATGCCTCTTGCCAAAGGCGATAAGTTTGTTGTTGTTTTTTTTCGGCTGCCTTGAGGCTGTCTGGATTAGCTTTTCATTATGCAAGGAGCGTGCTGACCTTCGGGACAGACGGAAAAAGATTCAGGTGTCAAAGGTCTTTAGAAGCGATACTCGAGAGTCTAATCAAATTAAAATCGGTCGTCTGCGAGCTAAAAAGCGCAGGCAAAGAGGGGGAGGGAGGGGGGGGGGGGGGTGCAGCGGCAACGTTCTCCGTTGTAAGATCACGTTACTGGCATGCAGACTGCCAGAACCTTACAGGCTTTTTGTCCGACAGTGAACCGTGGAACATCTGCGGCGGAGCCGATATAGGATCCTGTTTTGGTGTCATTGTCAATACGACACAGGAAAAAAAAAAATAGGTGAGTCCGAATTGCCTAGCCGCGTGTCCCATACACTAATGTCACTCACCGACTTATCGAAAAGTCGCACTGCATGCTGAGTGACAGACGAGGCGGGGGAGGGGGGGGGGGGGGGCTGGGGCGGGAAGAGGGATGGGTATGCCCTGAAATCGTGGTTGCGTGATTGTATTTTGCCGGTTCTCGTGATTCGCGATTGCAATTGTTTTCATCCTCGGGATCCGTGAAATCCAGTAATCGTCATAAAACACGACATTCGTGAAAATGTCATTATTTAGTTAAACGTGAAAGTCTTCCCTTTGGCCGTGGGTATGTGTCGCAACAATAACTGGAGGAATCATCGCGACAAAAACCCACAGGAATCATCGCGACAAAAAAGTTCACTCCCCCCCCCCCCCCCCCGCCCTCCTGACCCCCCCCCCCTCCCCCTCATCCCCTACTCACCCCGTCAGTAGATTTACCGGCCAGTTGAAGGGCGTTGACAGAAATCCTGTCTTCTTTCAGTCACTGATCCCCCCCCCCACCCCCTCCCCGCCCGCTCCCGGCCGTTGTTTAATAATAATAATAATAATAATGAGTATTTATATAGCGCTTAATCTTACTCAAAAGCTCTAAGCGCTTTACAATCTGTACACAAAAATAAAAATACAATGACATATGCACATAACAAACAAAGCACAATGCCCGAACACACCACTTTTACAATAAACTAAACAACAATACATACATAATAATTTATATTCTAATTAACATTCAGTCTAAACAAGGAGGATTGCAGAACTACAACTAAGGCATCAAACACTGGCAGTTATTCAAAGTAAAGCTTGAAGAGGTGAGTTTTCAACGACCTCTTGAAGTCTAGAGACAGACTCACTGTTTCTGACCTCAAGAGGAAGTGTATTCCATAACACTGGGGCTTGATAAACAAAAGTGCGCTGACCAAATGTTTTAGTTTGGACAGAAGGTACACACAACTTCCGTTTATCAGAAGAGGAGCGGAGCTCACGAGAGGGTGTATACACATGCAGCAAAGAGGACAAGTATTCTGGGCTGGTGCCTGAAAGGCAGTTAAAACAGATTGACATAACTTTGTATTGAATACGTGAGGACACAGGTAGCCAGTGAAGGGACTTCAAGATGGGTGTGACATGCTCAGTCTTACGGACTCTCACAACAAGCCGGGCTGCATTGTTCTGAATTTTTTGGAGGCGATCAATGAGATACTGAGGGCAGCCACAAAGCAAAGAGTTACAATAATCTAGCTTGGACAGCACAAATGCACAAACTAGTGTTTTAGTGATACTCACAAACCAGATAGGTGAGGCTAGCGCTGGCAGAATTGTCAGTACTCAAACCAAGGGGAATCACAGCGCTGGACAGACAACAGTTAGATCCCCTGCCCCCTCCTATCAGGCACCTAATCGCCAGCCCACAGAAAAATACGCAGGTATAGAATAAGACAATCATTTCCATCCTCAGAGGATGGAAATGATTGTCTTATTCTATACCTGCGTATTTTTCTGTGGGCTGGCGATTAGGTGCCTGATAGGAGGGGGCAGGGGATCTAACTGTTGTCTGTCCAGCGCTGTGATTCCCCTTGGTTTGAGTAGTGTTTTAGTGGCTTCCACGGTCAGCAGGTGACGAACTGAACTAATACGACGAAGTTCCAGATAAGCGGATCTACACACTGCACTGACATGCTGTGACATAGATAACTCGCTGTCAAGTGTAACACCCAGGTTTCTCACACTCGCAGAGAAGCCAATGAGTGTTCCATCCACAGACAATGATGACGGTAAAGGCAGGGACGAAGATAATCTTGGATTAGCTACCAACATTGCTTCAGTTTTGCCATCATTTAACATCAGTTTGTTGGTGGTCATCCATGATTTGACATGGTCAATGTTTGGGTTTCGGCCGGTGAAAAGAGGATAAGCACATACAATCTGCCACATACTGCCAGTCTACATGTCTCCTTGATCGTGTACATTATGAATGCTGTTATTTTAAATTCATGAATCGCAATGAAAAATCGGCGTAAATCCGTGATAGTACCTACCCACCCCCCACCCCCCCCCCCCCCCCGCCCCCCACCCCACCCCCCCAATCTATATCCCTCTTCTCATAGATTGCATTTGGTGGTTTTTTGTTGGGCGGAAAAGTGGGGGGGTGGGGGGGTGGGGGTGAGGGTGGACGGAGCGGCGGATCATAATTGTGGACGTGCGTGCCGTGTGACGTGCGCATATCGAAAAGGGGAAAAAAAAAAGTATTTTATTGTTTTGTTTACTAGTCTACTTTGTTCGCTTCGAAATAATCGTGCCCCATTTATCCGCTTAAGCGAACAAGATAGCGCAAGTGTAGTGCCTGATTAACTTGGCGCTTGAAAAGCGCCACGCTAATCAGGCACTACCCTGTAGCTATCTCGATCGATTCATCTCCGGCGACTGACCGTTAGGAATGAGAGACTTCTTTTTAAAAAAGTGTATATGAAGCTAAGCCTATACATAGATGGCAAAATTCTCTGCCTTTGCGTCGCGCCAATCAAACACTGCCCGGGAGCTAACACGGTCGATCCATCCCTTAGACTGACGCTCGAAAGGCCTTTTAAAAAATGACAGTGGCGTTGGAAGATATTTTTCATCGGGAAGGGGGGGGGGGGCGGGGGAGGGGGGAGGGGGAGAAGCTTGCTCGACATGTTACTTTCCAGCTTCCAAAAATTCAAAGAAATCGGTTTGTGTGTGTATGTATTGGAAGAGGGGGGGGGGGGGGGAGGAGGGAGGAGGATTAGTCGTTCAGCCTCGAAAACATCAACAAAAAAATCAAAATCATATAATTATATGTTTGTAATTTTTTTTCTGCAAAAACGTTCTTTTCACAAATATATGGGGAGGGGGGGGGGGCTGAGGTGTGTGGTGGGAGGTGGGGGGGGGGGGGGGTAGGGGATACACTGGCACCCATACATTTAGATTTTGGGGCCGCGACCAAGGACCCCCCCGCCACCCCCCCCCCCCCACTTCCCTTCACCTTCCCCTTATAAATTTGTTTCTGCAATTTGTTTTCTGCAACAACCCCCACCCCCCCACCCCCCCCAAAAAAAAAAAAAAATAAATAAATAAATAAATAAAATAAATAAATTAATTAATTAATTAAATAAAATTTAAAAATAAAAAAAATAAAAAAATAAAAAATAAAATCTCCAAAAATGTTGGGGGTTCGGGGTGGGAGTGGGGGGGGGGGGGGAGAGAGAGAGAGAGAGTTAAGGGATACTCTGCCCCCTCCCCCCCCCCCTCGTCCCGCCCTCCCCCTCTCCCTGGCTACTGCATAAAAGCTGAGCCTACAGGAAGACAGCATTTACTGCCCAAGTCTCTTGTTACGGCAAATCGGCTCCCCGAAATCACGACTAAGAGGAAACAATTTGGTGCTACACAATTTACAAGCCTCCAGCAAACTGCTGTGTAAACTCACTAAAGACAGCGACCCTGAAAGAAATCCCTGTAAGCAAAGCTCCTCAGGCCTACCACAGCCGTAGTGGACCCGAAAACCTTTTGCTACTGGGGAAAAAACGTGTTTATTGGTATGTGATTTTAGACCTTGCGGTTTGAAGCCGGTTGACGCTCATTATTGGATCAGCACGCATTGTTTTTAACTCTCTGGCTGTCGATAGCGCCGCTCTTTGTCAATGTGATTCCTGCAGAAGTCACCTCGATAAAAGATGCTACCGATAGCCAAAATGCGACGATTATCTCGACAAAAAGCGCTACCGACAGCCAAAAGGTTCAAGATTCAAGATTCAAAAAATGTATTAATCTCATTATATGGGAATTTGCACGGTCTTGTGTCAGTAGGAAAATAATAAAACAAATAAACATATAAATAACACATATCTTCACATAAGATCAATGCATCACATATTATCACAGCCTGTACATATCACATATTAACACTGCATAAAGATACATATCACAAACATTATTTTCACTGCCTAATATGTTTGTTGAGCAGCATGATTTGAATGATTCCAAAAATGTCGAAGTGTTTCCGATGCTTCCAAAAATGTCCCATTTCTTTTTTTTTTTTTTTTTTTGCTCCTCAGAATATAAATATCAGGACAACGGTGACACTGACGGCGTCCTCAGTTATCAGCTGCGCGCACACTTCAATGCGCAAATACATCTTAACTCATTCAGCCCGACGGCTTTTTTTCCCAAATTTGGGAGGCGTCATCTAATGACTATGCACCAGTTGCAGGTGATGGATCGACCATGATAATTCAAGGGTAGTGCCAGATTAGCTTATGATAATTCAAGGGTAGTGCCAGATTAGCTTGGCGCCTGTCGGCGCCAAGCTAATCTGGCAATACCCTTGAATTATCATGGTCGACCCATCTCCTGCTGCAGTGCGTCAGGGCTGAATGGGTTAACCCCTTCACTGCCTGCGGACGCAGATTGTGTTTCTGAAATAATTACTGTACTTTAACGCCAAACAGCCCCAGCCCTCCAAGGAACATGGATAAAAAAGTGGTGTCAGCAAGAGGCATAGATCTTCATGAGCCCCCGCGTTTTGCGGTGGCGCATCAGGATCTGTATCTCTTGCAGTTGGGTGGTGCTCAAATTTACTCGGCAGTTAAAGGCCCGCTACCGCCGTAACTGTTCAAAGGTGCACTTCTGTAACACGTGATTGCGAAACGCTACACACCGGTCTAGCTATGGTTCATTTAAACACAGGACAATCCAGTTCAGCACACGTCGTTTTGATATCAAGTAATTTGACAATAACTCTACTCCGTTTTATAAATACAACGCTTTCAGTACGAGAAACAGCTAAAAATATATTGACTCGCTAACGGCTGGGCAGAATAAATAAGTGCGATTACGCGTGTGCTTTTGTTGCGTGTCCCAACTACTGTTAAAGTTCATTAGGTGTGTCGACAAGGCATAACTAACACACATGGTGCTGAAATGTGTCTTCAAATTTACGCGTAATGGTACTTTAAAGCCCCTAAATTTCTAACTGGGCTAAAAAAAAAAACCGTTGAAAAAAGTGTTTGTCGCGTATGCATATTTTATACACATAAAACACACTTACTAGTCAAATCATGATGCTACGGAACCGCCCGACCGTGTCATTTGCCCGAGTTCTTGCGTACTGCTTCGTTTTGCGTTTAGGCCGTTGCTGGATTCGAAGTTCCCAGACAGCCATTATTCTCGGTAGACCCATACCATAAGTCGGATTTGTGACGTCATGAAACTTCCGCCAGCTTCTCCCTTGTCAACTGCGTTTCAACATGGTGAGTATCTATGTTACATCGCATCAGATACATTGTAAACCTTGTGCGTATCTTAAGTTGTTGATCTCGTAGCCTATAGTTTTGTTTCAAAGAAATATTTTGCGGTAGTTTGATTTTTGTAAACAGATTTTTTTTAAACGTAAATTTGCCTGCCCTCGAGCCTTAGCGGATGTTCGTGATACGAAGTTATGTAACCGTAAGTATTGTTTGTGTTTATTTGTGCAGGAATATTCTGTCCTAGTTATTTGTATACAGTGCAAGTAGTATATAACTTTAAAATGGGCGCGTTGTTTTTTATTTGCTCACTCAGTCTAGTCCGTCATCAACTACAGAGTCGTACTCTCCGCGACGCACGCGTAATGGAAGCAAAACCTCATCTCCAGCTCCTCACCAGTGGTTCTGCCGACAAGGACAAGAAAAAGAAGGGTTGGTCAGTGCCTTTCGGCATAGAAGTAACAGCCTCTAGGCTCTACTAGTGCAACGAGAGGAAGAGGTCGTAGACGAGGAGCACGCATGTACACTACACAAACCATTAGGAATATGTTGATAGAAAGGAAGGCAAGACTCAAGGCAAGTAGACAGGGAGTTGTATTTTTAGGAGGGATGAGACTTTGCTATGTCAACGTTGTGTAATATTGTTTGTGTTTACATGTGTAGCAAATTATGATGTAGTTATTTTATATTGACGCTGATCCAGTTTATGTGGTTGATATGAAATCGAGTTCCCAAGGTCATGAAAACACTATATCCATCCTTTTTCAGGAGCAGGAGGAAAAACTACCCGCTGAGAGACTGCTAGAAATGTTCGTAGGTATGAGTGAGGGACAGCATAATGTTATGATGTTCAGCATAATGGAGGCTGAAGAGCACCAACCAGGCGGTCACCAACCTTCACCAGGACCAGACCAGGCATCATGGTGTTTGTTACGTGGTGGAGTTGTAGTCGTAGTAAGATAAACACACCAGACGCACGCACGTAAGGTTGTTTTAAATAAACTTCATTCAGCTGCAATCCGTCACACGTGGCTTAAGGATGTAGACAATACTGGAGTAACAGTTCCAACAATATTTTCAAGTAATTCAGCGATGCGATCTCCACACAATGCAGTTCCAACTGCACCAACACTGATACAAAGTCTCTTCTGCAAATATCCACACTCTCGACACAAAGTTCCTCACACAACGTACACCACACTGTTACGCTGTATTTCTCACAATGTACACCCAATACGGGCCACGTACCTACGATAACTGTGTGTCTCTACAACTGACAAATGCAAGACAATGTATGTACGTGCTTTCCTAGCGCCCTCTTTATATATACTACCAATTTCCAGAATCATCTACGAAAATCATACAACGCAACCAATCACAACAAAACACGCAACCGAAACTCATTAAAATAATCTTTCTAGAAAAACTACAATAGGCTACGAAAATTCGGCTGCTAACTTCAGCTCTAAATCCTAGTGTATAATGAAGTCACATAAAAGTATGGTAGCCCTATCACGACCTTGCATATCTGCTCTAGAAAATTCAGGAATTTTCACAAAACAAAAAAAAAAGGCTGCTCAATTCACGCGCACAGAAAAACAAAATGTTGCAAACTGTTACGAACTCCCCGACGTCTTACATATGAGGTCACTAGACAGCGCGACCTTATCGAAGGTTCTAATCTACGCAAAACAAAGATCGACCGCTATTCTCCGTGCGACTTTTCTAGAAACTTCCGGTAAAACTTAACGAAATCCGCTCTACGTGCAAACGAGAGAAAAACTTACTAAAAAGGTACGTGATTCGTAACCATGATAGCTCAAATAAATATCGGATCGTTTCCTACGATTAACACATGCATGCTCTCACAGGATAACACAACCACAATCGTAACAGTGTTGCTGCAGCAAGTGTCGAAATATGCCAACAGACATTGAAAAACTGTGCTGTGGATATGGCAACTGTCTTTCTCTCGTACCTGTAAGTAAAAAAACAAACTGTACCTGTAAATGCATCACGTAAATGTACACTGTGCAGTTTCTGATGATGTTTGTTTGGTATACCTAAAGTAAGTACTCTAACACTGTATGATGTGTGTCAGTGTAAAACATATTCCACAGGCTACAGTGCCATAGAAAGATATTTTTCATTTGGTGGTGGTGGTGGTGGGGGGGGGGGGGGTTGGTGCCTGACAGTTACTTTCTTGCCAAACATTCTAAGGGTAGGGTGGGTGGGTGGGTGGGTGGGTGGGGGGGGGGGGGGGGTCAGCAGAGCAATCCAACCAAGTGACAGTCTAGTCTTGTAAAAACATAACAATAACAATCAAAATCTTGATATTCTGCTCTTAAAATAATAGTACTAATAATAAAAAAAGATTTTCAGGAAGAAACTATTGCCCATCTTTTTTGGGAGTGTCATTTTGTACAGAAGTTTTGGACAGAAATGGTAAAGTGGTTACAGGATGATTGTGCAAACTGTGCAACTCTTAGCTTTTGTAAGGAGTTGGTGCTTTTTGGAACTACCAAAAATTTCAAGTCAGACATTGTTATAGACCTAATGATTCTGGTTGCCAAGTTTCATATTTATAAATGCAGGTTACAGGAAACTCAGCCAAGAATCGAACACTTTATTAACTGTATGAAAAGTCGCGTTAAAGTACAGATATGGGATCCTAGGCCAAACTGAAAAATTTAATAGACTGTGGTTTCCATACAGAGCATTTTTCTGTCAGTAGACACTACCACACATACACTTCCTTCTTAGTATTTCTTCACCTTTTCGAATCTCTCATAGTATGGCAATCTTCTCCTTTTTTTCCAAATGTTGTGTGGTTTAGCCTGGCAGTGCGTAAGTGTCTGTGTGTGTGTGTGTGTGTGTGTGTGTGTGTGTGTGTGTGTGTGTGTGTGTGTGTGTGTGTGTGTGTGTGTGAGTGTGTGTGTGTGTGTGTGTGTGTGTGTGTGTGTGTGGTTGGGGGGGGGGGGCATTTACGCGTGTAGGGTAATTTTTGTTGTTGTATTATACTTCCGCATTGTTTTGTACTACTATGTTTTATATTGTCTTGCAGTGTACTTTATTGTAGTGTATTCTGTGCTGTATCGTAGTCTGCTGTATTGTGCATTGTAGTTGTTTTGGTATCTTGTGATATATGTATATAATGCAAAAACACGAATAAATAAATAAAAAAATAATAATAATAGTAAAAAGATTTTCATATAGCGCTAAATCCCCATTGCTATGCTGAAATCTCTTTACAAAGCATGTGATGTGATTGTGATGCTGTGCGCACTCTCCTCCCATCCACTGTACCACCTGAGCAGTGTTACTAACTGTACATGTACAGTCAGCAGACATTATGAAAAAAGCATGGTGCGCAAAATTACTTACTTACTTACGCCAGTCACCCCTCCCCGGGTATAGGCCGTCGACGAGAGACCCCCAGCGACTCCTGTCCTGTGCTTCTCCTTCGATTTTACTCCCAGTCTCTTGATGTCTGCTTGGAGGTCTCGACACCAGGTGTTTCTCGGCCTGCCTCTTTTCCTCTTTCCCTGGGGGTTCCATGACAATGCCTGCCTAGTGATACTGGAAGCTGGCTTTCTCAGACTGTGACCAATCCATCCCCATATTTTTCGCCCAATTTCATTCTCTGCTGTTATCTGCTCTGTTCTCTCCCAGAGTCTGACGTTGCTGATCTTCTCTGGCCAGTGGATTTTCAAAATTCTTCTAAGGCAACTGTTTATGAAGATGTGTACTCTGTTGACTGTGGCTTTTGTCAATCTCCAAGTCTCTTGCTCCATATAGGAGAACTGCTTTTACGTTGGAGTTGAAAATCCGGACTTTGGTGTGTTGTGACAGCTCTCTGGAACTCCACACTTTTTCAACTGGAGAAAGGCTGCTCTGGCTTTACCGATTCGTGCTCTGACATCTGCATTAGTGCCGCCTTTTTGTCTATGATGCTTCCGAGATAGGTGAAGGACTCCACCACATCCAACGGGGTGCCAGCAAGCAAGACTGGTTCTTCCCTGGTTGCGTTCAGCCTCATTGTCTTTGTTTTCTGTTTGTGGATGGTGAGGCCCACTTGGGACGAGATGTCAGCAGACCTCGTGGTCTTGTCCTGCATTTGTTGATGAGTGTGGGACAGTTAAGCCAGGTCGTCTGCAAAATCGCGGTCGTCAAGCTGTGTCCACAGTGTCCACTGTATTCCACTTCGTCTGTGCTCTGTGGTCCTCTTCATGACCCAGTCTATGGCCAGTAGGAAGAGGAACGGAGACAGCAAACACCCCTGCCTGACACCGGTTCTGACCTGGAGCTCCCTGGTGAACTGCCCTTCGTGGATCACGCGACATGGCATGCCATCGTAGCTGCTCTTGATCAGGCGGACGAGCTTTGTGGGTACACCGTAGTGTCGTAGGAGTTTCCACAGAGTCTCTCGGTCCACGCTGTCAAATGCTTTCTCGTAATCCACAAAGTTGACGTACAGCGGGGAGCTCCACTCCAGAGATTGTTCCACGATGATGCGGAGAGAGGCGATCTTGTCTGTACATGATCGGTTTTTCCTGAATCCTGCTTGCTGGTTTCTCAGCTGGGGGTCAACGGAGCTCTTCGTTCTCTCCAGGATGATCCTGTTGAAGATCTTTCCTGGTACTGACAGCAAGGTGATTCCTCTGTAGTTGGAACACTTGCTGAGATCGCCTTTCTTGGGAAGCTTGATTAGGTACCCCTCCTTCCAGTCAGCCGGCATCATCTCCTCTTCCCAGATCTTTCCAAACAGTAGGTACAGCATCTCCACTGTTGTCTCTAGGTCTGCTTTCAGAGACTCCGCTGGGATGCCATCTGGCCCTGCTGCTTTGCCGTTCTTCAAAAATGCCACTGCTCTTCTGATCTCATCCCGGCTGGGTCTGTCACAACTGATGGGTAGGTCGGTCTCTGCTGGCTGGATGTCTGGGGGGTGGGGTGGGCTGGGTCTGTTCAGTAACTCTTCAAAATACTCGGCCCATCTGTCGAGTTGGTCTGCTGTGTCTGCAATAGGCTTGCCTTCTTTGTCTTTTACTGGTCTTTCTGTATGGCCATACTTGCCCGACAATTTTCTGGTAATGTCGTAGAGCTGTTTCATGTTGCCGCTGCCTGCTGCCTTTTCTGCCTCTGCTGCCAGGCTGTCTGTGTAGGCCCTCTTGTCTGCCCTGATACTCCTCTTCACCTCGCGGTTGGCTTCCGAGTATTCGTCCTGTGCCCTTGCCTTGGCTGCTCTCTTGCGACTGTTGTTGACAACTGCTTTTTTCTGCTTCCTCACTTCTATCTTCTTCAAGGTCTGTGCCGACAGCCAGTCCTTGTGATGGTGTTTCCTGAACCCTACAGTGTCTTTGCAGGTTGAGTTCAGCGCCTCTCTAACTGCCTTCCACTGCTGCTCTGTGGTGACCGCCTCCTCTTCATTTACTAGCTCCTGTAGCGCTTGAAACCGGTTGGACAGCACCAGTTTGAACTCTTCTCTCACTCCTGTCTCTCTCAGGAGGCCTACATTATAGCGCTGTCTTCTTGTTGTCTCTGTGCGGCATTTCTTTACCTTGAGCTTTATTCTTAAGGTAAGCAGATGGCAATCTGAGGCGACATCTGCTCCCCTCCTCACTCGAACATCTTGAAGGGATCTTCTAAATTTCTTGCTAATGCAGATATGGTCTATTTGGTTCTCTGTAGTATGGTCAGGTGAGACCCAAGTTGCTTTGTCTACTCTTCTGTGTGGGAAGATGCTGCCTCCAATGACAAGTCTGTTTAGAGCACAAAAGTCTAAAAACCTCTCCCCGTTCTCACTCATCTCCTCTAGTCCCTGTCTCCCCATCACCTCTTCATATCCGATGTTGTCCTCCCCTATTTTGGCATTAAAATCGCCCATGACGATGGTGATGTCTCACTCCGCACATTTGTCCACAGCACTCTGGAGTAGGTCGTAGAACTCTTGTTTCTCTTCCTCGTCACTGTCATTAGTGGGCGCATAACACTGGATGACGTTCAGCTTGATCTTTTTCTTGGTTCTAAAGGCTGCTGTGATAATTCTTGGCCCAAGAGGTTCCCAGCCCATCAGTGCTCTCTGTGCTACTGGTGACAGCATGAATGCTACTCCTTCTGTATGGGGGGCATTCTCCTCTTCATCTCCCCACTTAACAGCCTTTTCTGGCCAGACTGCGTCCATTTGGCTTCACTGATACCTAGCAAGGAAAGGTTGTACTTTTGCATTTCCGCTGCTATCTGGGCGGCCTTGCCGCTCTGGTACATTGTCTTGACATTCCATGTGCCCATGGTTGTGTCCCTGGATAGAGAGAGGCGGCTCGGTCCTGTGGCTTCCGAAGACTTCCCGCTTTTACCACAGGACGTCATAAATCTTCTGGTAGAAGAACCTTCCTCCTCCAGAAAAGGAATTGCTGTTTGTCTTTTCGTCGGCGTTTTTGTAGCTGTTTTCTTATTTGCAGGGTGGGGTTCCCTTACTAGGAGGACCAGGGGTTTTGTGTCGGGGTCATCTTCCCTTAGACCATGTTGGTTCACGGCACCTTATTCTTTCGGTGCACCCCTCTCGCGAGGGACCCCTTATCCACCACCCAGGGGACGCGCCTCAACGCCATATGGTCCCAGCGCGAGGGGGTGCGCAAAATAAAGATATACAATTTATACATTTTTCACTCCAGAAATATTTACCCCCCCCCCCCTCCCCCCCAACCACGAACATTCTATTGTGGCTGATTCGTGACAGAGAGAACCAAAAATGCCGATGGGCCCTTCCATTGTTTTGGTCTGGATTTTCTAAATTAGTGCACACCTAACACATGCTATGATGAGCTAAGATGGGTACATAATATATATTATGTTATATTGAGCAACATTTTGCTTGATATAGTGCCGATAATGGGCAAATGTAATTACAAGACCCGAATAAAAATGTCAGAGTCGCAAGACAAGGATATTTTGATTCAGGTTTAGCAGTCACATCGGTTATGGGCACTTTATCAAGCAAAATGTTGCTCAATATAATTTATGTAACCAGTATAAAACAAAACTGTGCCTTTCCTGTGTACTTTGATATGTTTTACTCTGATGCATCTTTGTTGTGACACCCATTGGGTTTTGTATGTTACCCCCCCCCCCCCCCACCCCCACCCACAGAACAACTCAGTTCTTGTGATTTAGAAGTTCAAGGTTTATTCTGTACATACTTCAGAGTTTTGCAGATGTGAATAGTAATTATTAAAAAATGATACACATTGGAAAAAAGCGCTAATTAGTATAAAGCACAAATACAACATATAGTTTTCACATGAAGCTGATACAAAATATTTGTATATGGATATGGATCACAGCAGCATGCAACTGATTCAACACTTATAAACAAGACATAGTCATTCTGATAATGAACATGAACCTGTCTATAATCTGCTACAAAGTCAATTTGCATACCATCACTAAGTTCATAAGGTACAAAATCATAAAGATTTGATTTAGTATTAAACAGCTAATGGTTGTATAGACATTTTTCTAGAAGTTTCTCACCACAAACTCCCTCTTGCTGTTACTGTTTTACACGAAAACCAAAAGTGGCTAACGATGTCAGGAACCCACTGCAGCAGTTTTCTGCCATCTTTGCTAGGGCATATCTGAAGAAAAAATAATAATTATCACTCAAAAAGTTGAAAAGGTACATAGCTGGCTAATGAACTCATCCAATGCCTATTAAGACGGGAACTAAAAATACAATTCCTAGTGAATATTACAAAAGTTGTGGCCTCTGATGTGGCTCAACAGACCTTATCCAAAGTGAACATTTCTCTGCAATGAGCACTCCAATTTTCATATCCTCCATGGCTCCCTGCACGATTCTAGATTCAGAGAACTTCCAAAGGTTTCAAGCCTTTACATAAAGAAATAGAGGACACAGTCGTGTCACATACATACACAGAGAGCTTGGCGCCAAAAGTTCGTTCTACAGCAAAGTTAGAGATGTTAGACGTGACATTTTTTTTTTTTTGCCTTGTTACTTCTTTGCCAGAGTTTCGGGGGGAGGTGGAGGGGGGGGGGAGTTGTCATGAAGATATTCCACTTTATTAGAATTTAGAAAATATACAAACCTTCATGATTTTCTTGCCAAGGTTTTTTGCCACGTGCCAAATATCATTGGAGTGCTTAATATGTGCATAGGTGGTCCCTGCAGACAGAGAAGAATCGTACATATGAAGCAAAATAAAACAAACACTGCACAAGAACGGCAAAGCCTCATGACTCTTGTGCATGCCTGATCTGCACCACCTATCTTGTCTTCCGTGATTATGACCTTTCTGACAAGTCACAGGTGTTTAAAATGTCAAATAGTACATGCACAATCTTGTCAACATATGCATTTTTCAAGCATTGCTGACCTCACCTGTCCCTTGATATTTACGATTGGTCATACAAACTAGCATGGATATGAACATTTTATCATCAACTAACCTTCTGCCAGTTTGACTGAAATATTTGCAAAAGTGCCAAGCAACAATTACATTCTACTCAAAACTCTGACTCAGCCTCTCCAGAAAAATAACAAAAGTGACTTTGGACAGCTGACAATTGACATTAGATAGCTTATTATAATATTAAAATATCAGGTACAAACGAGGTCGTAAGTCTAAACAAAACTGACTAGTTTTGACACTTTTCTTAATTTTTACAGGCACTGCATTAATTTTGGCAATTGCAAATAATAATGAAGTCACTGCAATCCTTGTAGCTACATTTCTCAGTTTCATTTTAAAAATAATGCAGCTGTCACCAGTGTCACACATACACCAAACAAAACATAAAGGCAGCAAAACATACATGCAACAGAAATAGAGGAACTCACTCATCACATAACCAATACCCACATGGGCATCTCCTTGATGTTCACACCATTACGAAGTAGGTCCGTCATGGCATCAACAAACCCCTGTTTCTCCATCCTCGTTGACTTTTTTCCGTCTCCCGTTTGTCGACGGTCTTTAAGGAAAGGATTTTTTCAACTCCTCCATGATGGTATTGGAGAGATATTGGGCACAGTGTCCTGGGGAGTCATTTCGGCCATCTGAAAACAAAAATTAATCAATGCTGGAGCCAGGCCCTAACCCAACCCATCATCAGCTGCACAGTATATCACACCAATACTAATAGTGGGTTGAAAGGATGCAGATGGAAAGAATGGGCAAAATGCAAACCACATACTGCTTGAAAACCCCTTGTGCATGTAGGCACTGGTACTGTAAACAGTGCTGGTGGCTGCTTGCACAATGAGTTTGATACTGCCGCCATTACCTTCACCATGAAGGCAGATTTTGCATCTGACCTGTTACTGAGGTAGACTGTCATCAGAAGAAAATGTTGATTAAATTGACAAAAGTGGCTACTGTCTGCACAATATTTCATAGTAATGCAGCCACTATGGCAGTGACCTTTCCAACAATCAAGCATCTATTCAGAAATACATGTCAGTCCTACTAAGAATCCTCCAGCTGCACAAGCCAGCACAATGAAGACTGCACGCATTCACACAAGATTGCCTTTCTCCCTCGACATACTTTACAGTAACAGTAAGCACTGTAAGCACTTACAAGGCAACAATTTTACATGCCGCAAATGAATGAAGAAAGTGAAATGAACATGGCTTTGCACCAAGGACTAACTTACTTCTGCTGCCGTGCGGTGCCGCTGCTCTTATAAGGGGAAAAGTCACTATTCTCGGTGTCTTAGGTGATAGCTGTTCGTGTGCATAGGCTTCAGTACTCGCGCTACACTACAGGCCACGGGTATATCACGCCTAAACTCGGTGCCCGATTAGATGACATAGGATCCGGACATGCTAAGCGCATTAAACCACCTTAACTAATCCTACTGTATGATATACCAGATGAAAACGAAAGCCTGTGAACAGACCACGACATACCCGTGGCATGGAGTATATCGCGAGGACCCAAGATAATGTGCACAGACAGGGATCAACTAAAACACTGAGATTGCCGAATTTAGCCCCTACTGTGTTTACGCCACCCTGTGGCAGCAGCAGTGAGCTAAGTTGCTCATTGGGCCCACTCCTGACAATTGTGACCTTTCAGCACTGTAACAGAACCAAGGAAAATGTCATTATAAATATCAGAACGTAATCAAACACAGGGGTCAAATGATCACTACTACTGCACAGAATACCAGACTGCAATGGACAAATTCAGGATTACAAAACATTATCATCTGACCTTACAAATACAAGCTGGCAAAATGAATTGTCAGAGCTATTTATTTTCATGCATTCCAATTATACTAATACTAACAGTATATGTCGCGGTAGTATGTATGGCTTATATAATACAATTTTCTCTGGTTTACTGCTAAGTAAAATCTGCAAACCTTTCTGAATCAGCCGCTGAAATCTCTGACATGCCAGGAGTTTAGCCATGTAAATAAAGCTGAGCAGGTCCAGGCGTGGATGTTTGGACTGGTTCAGCTGGAGCGTGAACTGAACTTGAGCTGCACACAGAAAGGAACAATTATTGATATGAGAAGGTGTGATGAAACTCTATGCTCACGCAAGGGTTCACACAGTAGGTTAAATACGGTACAGTAGTTGTCAGCGGTTTGTTTGTGCCGATAGTCCGTGAGGCTCGTGGACACGTGGAATCTTTAAAGAACGTTCGACACGGGGAGTTTTAGTGAGTTGTAGGCGAGAGCTCAGTCTGGCAGAGTTGTAGAAACGTTAGTATGGGGCTTTAATGTCAGTGGGTACAGACGTGTGTGAGATACCTTAGCCCATATTCCAAGACTCTGAAACCTAGAATTCAGGTATGTTTTTGATATGTATTATTGATGGTTACTGTGTTAAAGATAATATGCGTTGATAGGAGTTAATTTAGTTGTGTAGTGTTGACTGGTTTGGTTCAGTTATGTTGGGTTGGAAGTTTTGAGGGAACCGGTGGTTCGTATATACTTATCTACCGAGATGATAACTAAGGAATGTGAGGGGTGTTTGCCTATGTCGTTATGAAGGTAGTACGTGGTTAAGTATAGTCTTTTCCAGCGTATGGGATAATGTATAGCGAGAGTGTTAGGTTATAGTCTGGTTCTTGGTAGTGACAGAGATATGGGGGGGTTACGAAAGTAGTGAATGAAGAGCTCCGTTGACCCCCAGCTGAGAGACCAGCAAGCAGGATTCAGGAAGAACCGATCATGCACAGACCAGATCGCCACTCTCCGCATCATCGTGGAACAGTCTCTGGAGTGGAGCTCCCCGCTGTACGTCAACTTTGTGGACTTTGTGGATTATGAGAAAGCATTTGACAGTGTGGACCGAGAGACTCTGTGGAAACTCCTACGACACTACGGTGTACCCACAAAGCTCGTCCGCCTGATCAAGAGCAGCTACGATGGCATGACATGTCGCGTGATCCACGAAGGGCAGTTCACCAGGGAGCTCCAGGTCAGAACTGGTGTCAGGCAGGGGTGTCTGCTGTCTCCGTTCCTCTTCCTACTGGCCATAGACTGGGTCATGAAGAGGACCACAGAGCACAGACGAAGTGGAATACAGTGGACACTGTGGACACAGCTTGACGACCTCGATTTTGCAGACGACTTGGCATTACTGTCCCACACTCAACAACAAATGCAGGACAAGACCACGAGGCTTGCTGACATCTCGTCCCAAGTGGGCCTCACCATTCACAAACAGAAAACAAAGACAATGAGGCTGAACGCAACCAGGGAGGAACCAGTCTTGCTTGCTGGCACCCCGTTGGAGGAGGTGGAGTCCTTCACCTATCTCGGGAGCATCATAGACAAAAAAGGCGGCACTGATGCAGATGTCAGAGCACGAATCGGTAAAGCCAGAGCAGCCTTTCTCCAGTTGAAAAAAGTGTGGAGTTCCAGAGAGCTGTCACAACATACCAAAGTCCGGATTTTCAACTCCAATGTAAAAGCAGTTCTCCTATATGGAGCAGAGACATGGAGATTGACAAAAACCACAGTCAACAGAGTACAGACCTTCATGAACAGTTGCCTTAGAAGAATTTTGAAAATCCACTGGCCAGAGAAGATCAGCAACGTCAGACTCTGGGAGAGAACAGAGCAGATAACAGCAGAGAATGAAATTGGGCGAAGAAGATGGAGATGGATCGGTCACAGTCTGAGAAAGCCAGCTTCCAGTATCACTAGGCAGGCATTGTCATGGAACCCCCAGGGAAAGAGAAAAAGAGGTAGGCCGAGAAACTCCTGGCATCGAGACCTCCAAGCAGACATCAAGAGACTGGGAACCACCTGGAGTAGAATCGAAGGAGAAGCACAGGACAGGAGTTGCTGGAGGTCTCTCGTCGACGGCCTATACCCGGGTAGGGGTGACAGGCGTAAGTAAGTAAGTACGAAAGTAGTCGGGTTACTGAAGCACGTGGGTGTGTGAATGAACGTGTGAGTTATTGTATCAGCCAGGTTACGTAATGTATCTCATATTATCCAATATGTTGTGTGTTTAGCAAGTGTTACGATTTAGGACTTTATTACTGTTCAGAGTGCTTGTCGGAGGTTGGAGCGACGGACGCCGAAAAGTCGAGTCACCAGGGACCTAATGCGAGGTCATCTCTCCATCTCTTCACTCGGGGAGTGAGCGACCGGTGCCGAGACACTTGGGTCACAACGAAGATACGGTACGAGTAACGAGGACGTCCACGGTACGAGAGACAGGACGACTCGGGAGCGTACGAAGGACTTGCACGCCTAGACGTGAAAGGACTGAACGTAACCAGGCGAGAACACCAAACAGGTTGGAGTGTGAGAGACTACTACCTAGCCTGGCATTGATATTGTGTATGTGTATGACTGTGATGTTTGGATGCTGGTAGTGGGGAAGTGTATATAGTTTGATAATCATTTAAGCGTCTTCTTTGTTCATATTGTATAAAAGCTCCGTTAGAAAGGAAGCCCATGAGTTGTGTTTTACCGCATGAATGCGCCCGTCTGAGTCAGTGGTGGTGTATGCGTCTGTTGTGCTAAAGTCTGTACGTACGACTGGGGGCAAGTCTGCGTGCGTTACAGTGGTGACCCTGTTTTAGCGGTATTATAGAGTAACTGCGGGCGCTAAGGGGTAGCGATTTTAGAATAAGATTTGATTGTATGTGGGTGTTAGTTGCGGTATTAGTTCCCCTCTCCGATTCTAGGGGGTAAGATCCGTTATTTCTGTAGTTTTCTGGGTCTTACGAGGAGCTAGTTCTTGTTTCTTCCTTTTGTATAGGTAGTGTTCTTTTTCCTTGCTCTTCGCTCTATTGTTTTTTTTTCTCGATCCATCTGGACGTCAAGTAGGTCACTGTTCTTCTGTGTAGGTTGTTGGTATTTTTGCCGTTGATTTGTTTGTGTTTTTGTAGTTTTACGTTTTTTACATTTTGTTGGAAGTTGTGTTGTAAATATGGAGTCAGACCCGGTAGAGGCTTAATTAAGCAAGGTGAGAGGCTAGGGCTTAAGGACGATAAACCTTTTGATTACGTTGAGAAATGTAAGGATAGGGAGGATAGGGCTAGAGAAAGAGACGTTCAGAGAGAGAGAGAGAGAGAGAGAGAGAGAGAGAGAGAGAGAGAGAGAGAGAGAGAGAGAGAGAGAGAGAGAGAGAGAGAGAGAGAGAAGAGAAAGAAAGAGTCTTAAAAGAGAAGGAGTTAGAAGTTCAGAGAGAGGACGAGAGGGAACAAGCTTTGAGAGAGAAAGAACTAGAGTATCGGAGGGAAGAAAAAGAGAGAGATAGGGAGGTGCAGCTACAATTAGCTCGGGATGCGGGGGCTAGAACAGCTCCAGATAGTGATTCGGTAGGCCGGGGCATACGTATTTTTTCTAGACTGCCAATGTTTAAGGAGTCTGTGGACTCCATTGACGCTTTTCTGTGTCGTTTTGAGGCTCACGCGCAGGCGTTGAGTTGGCCTTCTGCCAACTGGCCCGTTTTGCTTTCTTCGGTGCTAGAAGGTCAGGCCTTGAGTCTTTTCCATAGTTTGAACGTTTCGGGGAACGTGGATTACGATACTTTGAAGGAGTGTCTCTTACAGAAGTTCCAGTGTAGTGCAGAGGGTTTCAGAGAACGCTTGAGAGCTTGTCGGCCAGAGACAAGGGAATCGTTTGTGTCGTTTGGCAAGCGATTGTCCCATTTGCTCGTACGTTGGGTCGAACTGTCCAAGATCTATCACGCGTACGAGGCATTATTCGATCTCGTGTTGGCGGAACAGTTCTTTGGTAGCGTTTCCAAGGATCTAGCGGTATTCTTGATGGAGCGTAACCTCAAGAGTACAGATGAGTTAGTGCAGAACGCGGAGGCTTTTCGGCTGGCGCATCCGACGAAAAACCTAGCGCGTAGGATCGAGTCACCGCCAGTCGGGTTGGTTGCCGCTAACACGACTGGGGGATATCGAGGCGTCAATACCTTGCGTGGGGCCCAACTATTTAACGGGAGAGGTTCTTTCCGGTTTCGACGGGGAGATTGAGGTAACGGCAATGGCGGTCGCGATCCTTACACACGAGGGAGAAATCTGGGCGTGGGTACGGTCGTGGTCGTATTGCGAGTTCGGACACTCGGTGTTTCGCGTGTCATGCGTACGGTCATTTCAGTCGTGACTGTCCTAACAGTAGTTCAGGGGCTCAGTGTTTCACCTGTCAGGGGTACGGCCATCTGGCTCATCAATGTCCTAGCAATACTGGTATGGTGGAGAGGGCGGAGCAGGCCACTCACATGGCCAGTTTTGCAGTCCCAGTCGGAGAGGACCACAGCTGGGCGGAGTGTGTTCAGCTGAGGGTGGTTGCCTACCGCTGGTGGACGGTGTTGTAAACGGATGTCTCGTTTCTGTTCTCCGTGACTCAGGTACAACGACCGCAGGGGTCAGACGTAGCTTTGTTAGGGCAGATCAGTACACGGGGAAGACACAGAAAGTGATGTCGTTCGGAGGGAAAGTAGACGTTTTTCCTTTGGCTAAGATAGAGGTTGACACGGAGTTTTTCTTGGGTGATCTAATTTCTTGTGTCATCGACGAGCCAGTAGTTGATCTAGTTCTCGGTAACATTAAGGGTGTGCAGCCAGTCATCGGTAGGGTCGGCGCGATTAAACGAGCTCACGTTCCGCGCGGTTCAGTCGCATCAGGCGCGACGAGAGCTCGAAGCAAGCGAAATTGTATTCAGAAGGGCCGTGTTGTTGCCGTCCGGAATCAGGGGATCGGTCAGCGGGTTTTGCCCACCGGTCGGGTTGGTCTGAGACGGCATAGTTCTGTTGCGGACAGAAATGCCGCTCACCGCCCAATATGTAGGTAGGTCGGAGACTGGGCTCTCGCGATTGTGTGGGCAGTCGTTGGGTCGTTTTCATTTCTGGTGGTATTAACGCGTTAGTTCTGTTGTCGCGTTCGCTGTGCGATCAGAGGGTGTACGTTCAGGGTTAAGGCTGTTCTAATTTTTTCTTTAGTTTTGTGATAGGATGGTATATTGCATCGAGTTGTCTTAAAAAGAAACTCGGTCATTTCTTTTTTTCCCGAGGAAGGGGGAATTGTGATGAAACTCTATGCTCACGCATAGGGTTCACACAGTAGGTTAAATACGGCACAGTAGTTGTCAGCGGTTTGTTTGTGAAGATAGTCCGCGAGGCTCGTGGACACGTGGAATCTTTAAAGAACGTTCGACACGGGGAGTTTTAGTGAGTTGTAGGCGAGAGCTCAGTCTGGCAGAGCTGTAGAAATGTTAGTACGGGGCTTTACTGTCAGTGGGTACAGACGTGTGTGAGATACCTTAGCCCGTATTCCAAGACTCTGAAACCTAGAATTCAGGTATGTTTTTTATATGTATTATTGATGGTTACTGTGTTAAAGATAGTATGCGTTGATAGGAGTTAATTTAGTTGTGTAGTGTTGACTGGTTTGGTTCAGATATGTTGGTTTGGAAGTTATTGAGGTAACCAGTGGTTCGTATATATTTATCTACTGAGATGGATAACTAAGGAATGTGAGGGGTGTTTGCCTATGTCGTTATGAAGGTAGTACGTGGTTAAGTATAGTCTTTTCCAGCGTATGGGATAATGTATAGCGAGAGTGTTAGGTTATAGTCTGGTTCTTGGTAGTGACAGAGATATGGGTGTGTTACGAAAGTAGTCGGGTTACTGAAGCACGTGGGTGTGTGAATGAACGTGTGAGTTATTGTATCAGCCAGGTTACGTAATGTATCTCATATTATCCAATATGTTGTGTGTTTAGCAAGTGTTACGATTTAGGACTTTATTACTGTTCAGAGTGCTTGTCGGAGGTTGGAGCGACGGACGCCGAGACGTCAAGTCACTAGGGACCTAATGCGAGGTCATCTCTCCATCTCTTCACTCGGGGAGTGAGCGACCGGTGCCGAGACACTTGGGTCACAGCGAAGATACGGTACGAGTAACGAGGACGTCCACGGTACGAGAGACAGGACGACTTGGGAGCGTACGAAGGACTTGCACGCCTAGACGTGAAAGGACTGAACGTAACCAGGCGAGAACACCAAACAGGTTGGAGTGTGAGAGACTACTACCTAGCCTGGCATTGATATTGTGTATGTGTATGTGATGTTTGGATGCTGGTAGTGGGGAAGTGTATATAGTTTGATAATCATTTAAGCGTTTTCTTTGTTTATATTGTATAAAAGTTCCGTTAGAAAGGAAGCCCGTGAGTTGTGTTTTACGGCATGAATGTGCCCGTCTGAGTCAGTGGTGGTGTATGCGTCTGTTGTGCGAGAGTCTGTACGTACGACTGGGGGCAAGTCTGCGTGCGTTACAGAAGGCAAGAAATGTTTACTTATAATGGGTAGACCATAGAAACACGATGGTGTGGTCATTGTGCATGACTTCTATTCTATTCAGTGTGGGTGCGGGTGTGGCTGGCCAAGCCAATTCAGGAGCCACACCTGCGAGGGCAATGGGGGCACTGGAACGTAGCTGTGTGTGGGGAGAGTCGATGCTGTCTTTCTGCGAGCTCTGGCACTGGTGATCCGTTCGCGCCGATTGTGTTCAAATAGCGTGCAGGCTTTCCTGGTGGCGGCACGCCAGCCAGATCTGTCTTGTGCTTGTGCTTCAAGTTCCTTTACCGGGAAGACGCAGTACTTGAGGTTGTCTTTTATGCAGTCTTTGAAGCTTTTTTGTTGGCCGTCCTTGCTTCCTGTGGCCTTTTGAGAGTGCACCATACAGGAGTTGGCGTGGCATGTGAGAATCATCCATGCGTTTGACATGACCTGTCCAGCGAAGTTGTGCCTTTAAGATCAAGGCTTCAACACTCACTAAGCCAGCATTGTCCAGGACTTCCAGGTTGTCACCTTTTGATACACATGAGTGATCGCAGGGACCTCATGTGGAAACGTTCAAGCTGCTTGAGGTGCTTTCTGTACAGCGTCCACGACTCACAGCCGTAGAGGAGGCTGGGGGGACTACTGCCTTGTAGAATGATCTTGGCGGAGAGCTTGACGTTGTTGTTATTCAACACACGAGTGCGCAGACGACCAAGGATTGGCTGGCTTTGCTGATGCGAGCTGCGATTTCCTTGTCGATAGTACCGTCAGAAGAGATTATGCTCCCCACGTACCTAAACTGGTCGACAGTCTTCAGCTCGGTGCCTTCGATATACACTTTGGGTGGTTGGGGGAGGGGGGGGGTGCTCTTGTGCCTGGGGCTGGTTGGTGCAGGACCTCGGTCTTGTTGAGACTGATGGTGAGGCCAAACAGTCGAGAGGTTTCCGAGAACCTTTTGACGATGGTCTGGAGGTCAGACTCTGTGTGCGCCATCAGCGCACAGTCATCGGCAAACAGCACCTCAAGGATCAGTCTCTCGATGGTCTTGGTCCTGGCGTTCAGTCGACGGAGGTCGAAGAGAGAGCCGTCTAGTCTGTACTTCAGGTACACTCCCTTCTCAAGGTCGCGTACTGCATGGGTCAGGACACACGTGAAGAACAGGTTGACCATCACGGGGGCAAGAACACAACCTTGTTTCACACCGTTGGAAATGTCGAAGGGTGCGGATGTGTCGCCGTTTGACTGGACAACTCCTACCATTCCATCATGGAAGAAGCGGATGATGTTGGTGAACTTCCTGGGGCAGCCGAGCTTTGCGATGATGACCCAAAGTGCTTTTCTGTTCATGGTGTCGAATGCTTTGGTCAGATCTATAAAGGCAGCGTAGAGGTCCATGTGCTGCTCAGTGCATTTCTCCTGGACCTGTCTCACAGAGAAGACCATGTCGACTGTGCTGCGGCCGGGTCTGAAGCCACACTGAGCCTCTGGGAGAGCTTCTTCACATACAGAGCTGATCATTCGGTTGAGGATGATTCTCGCGAGGATCTTGCCAGCAATGGACACGAGTGAGATCCCTCGGTAATTGGCACAGTCTGCTTTGCTGCCCTTGTTCTTGAACAGGGAGACGATTGTAGCATCTCTAAATTCCTGTGGCATGTTCTCCTCTGTCCAGATGCATGTCGGAATGTTGAGGAAGGCGTCAAGTGTCTCAGGTGCTTTGAAGAGCTCTGCGGAGATGCCGTCCATGCCTGCATCCTTGCCGGAGCTAGTCTGGTTGATCGCTTTCTTGACCTCGTCCAGGGTAGGAAGTAGGTCAAGGTCATCCAGTGTCGGCTTCTGGGGAATCATGTCCAGGGCTGCGGGGTCGACAGTGGAAGGCAGGTTCAGCAGATTTGAGAAGTGGTCTCTCCAGCGCTCAGTGATGCTGCCTTTGTCCTTCAGCAAGGTGCAGCCGTCGGAAGAAAAGAGAGGGGTTGTGCTGGGTCTGGCAGGGCCGTAGACAGATTTCATAGCGCTGAAAAAACTCCTTGGAGTTGTTGGATTCAGCAAAGTGTTCAAGTTCTTTTGCCTTGCTGTGCCACCAGGTGTCATGCATGTTGCGGAGCACTCTCTGGGCTTTTCTCTGGAGGTGTTTGAAGCGGTCTTTCTTGGACAAGGAGTTGTTGTCGTTCTGCCACTCGATGAAGGCACTGCGCTTTTGCTCCAGTATCTTGTTGATCTCTTCATTGTTCTCATCGAACCAATCCTGGTGTACCCTTGCTTGGGTCCAAGCACGTCTTTAGCAGACTCCGTCACCATCCCCTTGAACTGGTTCCACATTTCAGTTGGGTTGCCAGTCAACGGTCCATGGGCAGTTAGCAGGTCATCAAGGTGGGACTGGAAGTTTTCCTTGACGTCCGGGCGCTTCAGCTTGGCCAGGTTGAATGAAGGTCGAGTGAGCTTCGGCCTTTTCCTGAGTGCTGGTGCAATGTGCAGGTTGAGGACAGACCGCACCAGCACCGATGGTTGGTCCAGCACTCGGCTCCTCTTATGGCTCTGGTGATTCTGACCTCGCGAATATCCCGCTGGCGGACAATGACATAGTCTATGAGATGCCACTGCTTTGACCTGGGATGCATCCATGTTGTCTTGTACTTACTAGCCAGCCTGAAGAGGGTGTTGGTGATGGCGAGTCCATTCTCAGCACACAATGTCTGCAGCAGCAGGCCATTGCTGTTCATCTTGCCCAGCCCGTGTGGGCCCATCACTCCTTCCCAGCAGTCACATTCACGCCGAACTCGAGCATTGAAGTCACCAAGCACGATGTCACTTGCAGGAGTGAACGAGTCGAGGCTCTCATATAACGCCTCCTTGTCGTCATCGGCGTTGGTGAGTGTCGGAGCATAGGCGCTGATGATAGTGACATGTCGGGTGTGGGAGATGGGGAAACGGAGCTTCATCACTCGTTCGCTGATGCCAGTGGGAAGAGAAGGCAGCTGTCGGAGGAGCGTGGTGCGGATGGCGAAGCCAACTCGTGTATCCTGTCCTCGTTCTCAGCTTTGCCCTTCCAGAAAAAGTTGTACCCACCCTCAGGTTCACAGATCGAGCCTTCGTCAGCAAATCTGGTATCACTAAGAGCCGCAATGTCGATCTTATATCTCGCCAGCTCCCTGGCTATGAGGGCTGTTCTTCTCTGCGGTCTCTGCGTCTGATCTCTGTCCAACAGGGTTCGTACGTCCCACGTACCGAGGATAAGTTTCTTTCTTTGTTTTTTCTTTTCGACCGCATAAAAGAGTTAAACCGCCAGCCGCGGTACGCTGACCGGTTTGGTGTAGGGCAGGCAATGTTTACTTATTGTAAAGCTAACCACAGGCACAAAATGTGTGTGTAACTGTAAGTTTGTGTATTTTACATGATGTTTGTGTGTGTAACTCAGATCATTTTACATTTTTTTAAAAACCCAGTCATTTCAAAACAAAACAGTGATACACACACAAATGAAAACATTACAAATTGTTAAAATTACAACTATTATGCGTGTTATTAGTTACACTTTTAGTTATAGTTAAAATGCACATCTTCATGTGAAATTGTCAATGGCATAAAACTGGTAAACTATATACATTATATGGACCTCAACTCACCTGACAGTGACAGGCTGCTGGGTCTTTGATGAATCATGTCTGAAATAGGATAGGATGGTTTTAAATAATTGTGCACATACGCAGTGACAACTGACAAGTGACATACACAAACAATCTTCCACCGTTGACACACACCGCTAAAAAAAATGCTACACAAAATTCATTGTACAAAATCTGATAAAGTCAAGTGATTACTTTAGTGTGTAAACAAATTCAGTGCAGTGGGCAGATGTTCACATCTGCACGGGACATAGACGACCCCGCCCTCCACGAGTCGCCTGCTGCCTTGCAGGCCTGGCCGCTTGGCTGCGGAAAGGCTAAGGGAGGAAACCCCTGACATCAAAGCCCCCGTGTCTCCGGGGAAGGCTTTTGAGCCAGAGACTAGGACAAGGACAGTCTGATATAAAACCTACGACCCGAGGACCTCGATGCCATCGTCCCAGCTTGCTAGGCCATGGCAGATGAACTAAGGGTTTAAAGGGTGGGGCCAGTACTGCGCACACTGCACTCCACCAAAAAGCTCCACCGCGCAGGCTTTAGGAAACGTCCACGGACCATGACACTGACCATTCCAAGTCCTGTAGCGACGGGCGAGGGGCGAAACGGCAGGTGAAAGATGTCACTGGAAGCCGCAGTCTCAAACCTGCATGCAGGCGGTTCAGGATATTGGTCGCCTGATGTTGACCTGGGGATGACAACATCACTTGGCACACCCTGAACGACCAAGCAGCCTTCTCTAGGGACAGCACTGCTTGCTCCACACGGAGAGGGGCCTAGAAAAGGTGGCCTAACCAAAGCTCGTCCCCTCGCAACCCCAGTTGGCTAGCCGCGGTCAACGGGCATCTTCTCCTGCGGTCAAAAAACAAGAAAGAATAACGGATCCACTCTCATGACGACCACGACCGGACTCAACGTAGCATGCTGGAACGTCCGAACCATGCTCGACAAAGCAGACAGCGGACGCCCTGAACGTCGCTCCGCCCTCATTGCCCATGAATTGCGGAGGTTAAACATCGACATCGCCGCGCTCAGCGAAGTACGCCTTCCGGACGAAGGCAGCCTCCAAGAACTTGGTGCTGGGTACACCCTCTACTGGTCAGGCAGGCCTGCATCAGAAAGACGGCTTTCAGGCGTGGGTTTCATGGTCAAGACATCCATTGCGACTAAGCTGGAAAACCTACCAACGGGCCACTCAGACCGCATCATGTCCATGCGCTTCCCACTGAGACACCAGCAGCACGTCACCCTTCTCAGTGTGTACTCCCCAACCCTCCTGGCAGAGCCTGCTGAAAAGGACAAGTTTTACACTGACCTGCGCAGCCTCCTACAGAGTACCCCTGCAGACGACAAAGTCATCATCCTTGGTGACTTCAACGCCAGAGTGAGCCAGGACTCTGAAGCCTGGAAAGGAGTCCTCGGCAAGCATGGCGTGGGGAACTGCAATGACAATGGCCGCCTACTGTTGGAGTTCTGTGCGGAGCAGCAACTGGTCATCACCAGCACTACTTTTCAGCAAAAGGACAGTCGAAAGACCACCTGGATGCATCCTCGCTCCAAACACTGGCACCTTATCGACTATGTCCTAGTGCGTCAGAGGGACCGCAGTGACGTCCTCCTCACCAGAGTGATGCCCAGCGCAGAGTGCCACACTGACCACCGCCTTGTCCGCTGCAAACTCAGGCTCCACTTCAAGCCAAAACCCAAGAAATGGGGGCCCCCCAAGAAAAAGCTTGATGTTGCCAGCCTTCTGCGTGACGATGTCAAAGCTGCCTTTCAGACAGATTTACAGCGCAGGCTCAAAGACACAGCGGACCCAGCAGACTCCTCCCCTGAAACACTTTGGGAACAACTGAAAACTGCTATTGCAAAATCCTCTGCAGAAGTCTTGGATTTCGCCAGAAAGAAGAACAAAGACTGGTTTGACGAAAACGATGTTGAGATCCAGGAACACCTAGCAAAAAAAAAGAGCCGCCCATCAGGCCCACCTAGCCCAGCCTTCCTGCCCTGTGAAGAAGTCTGCCTTCCGCCTCGTCTGCAGCAGTCTCCAGCGCAAGCTCAGAGATCTCCAGAATGAGTGGTGGACCAGACTTGCACAGAGGACCCAGCTTTGTGCTGACAATGGTGACTACAGGGGCTTCTACGAAGCACTGAAAGCAGTGTATGGCCCCAGGCACCTGGTACAAAGTCCCCTGCGAAGCGCGAATGGCCAGGCACTCCTCACAGATAATACCTCCATCTTGAACCGCTGGTCGGAATACTTTCAGAGCCTCTTCAGCGCTGAGCGCACTGTTCAAGAAGCAGTCGTCCTACAAATCCCACACCTCCCAGTAAAGGTTGAATTGGACGAACCGCCCACCGCTGAAGAGACCCTCACAGCCATCCACCAGCTCAAGAGTGGCAAAGCAGCAGGCATTGATGGAATACCGCCAGAGATCTGGAAACATGGAGGCACAGCACTGCACAACAAGCTCCATGACCTCTTTCTCTGCTGCTGGGAGGAAGGAACACTACCAAAAGATCTCCGTGATGCAGTCGTTATCACCCTATACAAGAACAAAGGCGAGAAGTCTGACTTTTCCAACTATCTGGGAATACCTGCTTTCCATTGCTGGGAAAATTCTTGCAAGGCTGCTCCTGAATCGGCTGGTACCTGCCATCGCTGAAGACCAACTCCCAGAGGGCCAGTGTGGCTTCAGAGCAAACAGGAGCACCACCGATATGGTCTTTGTGCTGAGACAGCTGCAGGAGAAGTGCCGCGAGCAGAACAAAGGGCTGTACGTAACATTTGTCGACCTAACAAAAGCGTTCGACACTGTGAGCAGGCAAGGCATGTGGCAGATCCTGGAGCGACTTGGCTGTCCCCCAAAGTTCCTCAACATGATTGTCCAGCTACACGAGGACCAGCAAGGCCAGGTCAGACTCAACAATGACCTCTCAGAACCATTCCCTATTCTCAACGGCGTAAAGCAGGGCTGCGTGCTGGCACCGACCCTCTTCACCATCTTTTTTAGCATGATGTTGAAGCAGGCCACAGTGGACCTCGATGATGACGATGCAGTGTACATCAGGTATCGTCTCGATGGCAGCCTGTTCAACCTCAGACGACTGCAGGCCCACACGAAAACCCTAGACCAACTGATTCGTGAGCTGCTTTTTGCTGATGATGCTGCCCTCGTTGCACACACAGAGAGAGCCCTGCAGCGCATCACGTCTTGCTTCGCAGATGCTGCCCAGCTCTTTGGACTCGAGGTCAGTCTGAAAAAGACAGAGGTCCTCCATCAGCCGGCACCCTCCTCACATCACCATTGGCGAGTCTGAACTAAAGTCAGTGCACCAGTTTACTTACCTTGGCTGCATTATCACGTCGGACGCCAAGCTGGACAAGGAGCTTGACAGCAGGCTGGCAAAAGCGAACAGCGCTTTCGGGCGACTTTTCAAGCGGGTGTGGCACAATCAACAGCTGAAAACAGGCACCAAGATCAGCGTGTACAGAGCTGTGGTCCTCACCACCCTGCTGTATGGTTCCGAGTCCTGGGCCCTCTACCGCAGCCAACTACGACTCCTCGAACGCTTCCACCAGCGCTGCCTGCGTACCATCCTGGGCATTCACTGGAGTGACTATGTCACCAACGTCGAGGTCCTTGAACAGGCTGAAACTGTGAGCATCGAGGCTTTGCTGCTGCGGACACAGCTCCGCTGGGCGGGGCATGTCTCCAGGATGGATGATCATCGCCTACCAAAGATCACCCTGTTCGGCGAGCTTGCTACTGGACACCGTGACAGAGGGGCACCAAAGGATACAAAGACTGTCTCAAGAAGTCACTTAGTGCCTGCCAAATCGACCACCACCAGTGGTCTTCGCTTGCTGCGGACCGTGACACCTGGCGCTCCACCATTTACAAGGCAGCTGTCTCCTTTGAGGACTCTCACAGAGCTAGCCTAAAGGACAAGCGGCTCAGGAGAAAAAACAGAGATGCCGCAGCTCAGAACCCTGGCCATACCTTCCCCTGCAGCCACTGCGGTCGAACCTGCCTGTCTCGGATTGGCCTCCGCAGCCACGAACAAGCCTGCAGACGTCGTGGGCAACTCCTATAAAATCTTCGTTCGCGAAGTCAAGCCAAGAGAAACAAATTCAGAATTTCGAGGATGGAACAGTGTGTGGGTGTCCAAACGTGGTGTACTCGCTCTGGTGAGTGCACACAAGGGTGTTTTTAAATTTGACTTATGCACTCTAGTTTTACAAAAGGATGTTAGCGAGAGTATGAAATCTGCTCTTCATACCCTGCATAATGCCTACAGGGACGAAGGCTTACTATTCTCTAGCAACAAATTGTTTCCAGTGCGTCATGAATTCACAATCTGCATCCATTCATTGTCTGTGCCGCCAAGTGCATATTTGAGTTCACCTAGCAGTTAAATGCACGGAACCGAGTGCGTATACAACTGCTGCATTCCTTTATCGTCCACTAACTTTCACTCTACACAGCAGTTAGCACATGCATACTGTAGGCATACTTTCCAAGTTTGTCGAAAGTGGTTTCGATACAGTTGGCGATGAGGGGGCCGAAATGTGCCAGACCACCCTAGCTACTACACTGGGTGACACGAGAACACACACATCCCTCTTTGAATACTACTTTCGTCTGCTATTATGTTATAACGAAATATCCGTTAGAGTACTTACAAGTCCAGAAGCAGTTTTGGAGTTTTTCATCTCCTCCTCTGGCCCCCAAAAAGCCGAGAGATTCTTTTGTTTTCGTCCACCTCTGGAGAACCGATTCCGAATCGGCACATTGCCAGTTTTGGCCCGGAATATCTTGTTATACACTTTTCGTCTTGCCTTTTTCGCGGATGCCGTCAATGCAGTGGTGCGTTTTCGCTTAGGAGGCGAAGTCTGTTTTGGCGCGACAGATACCGTAGCTTTCGGACGCATGCTTCTAATTTTTTCTCTTACATCCTCGGATGCCATTCTGATTGCATGCTATGCGCATATCCGTACTTCTGAATGCTATGTGCATGTCCGTGGCTACAGAGACCATCACGTCGTCGGCTTGTAAACTATTTTTAGACGGCTACAGTTACTCATTGTAATGAAAGTAGTTGAAGACCGGGAGTCAGTCGTCACGCTAACTGACGTAAAAACTGTGTACCTGGATGTCTAAATAGACTGAAGCTAAAACGAAATACCGCAATACAAGGCTATCTGTGGTGTTTTTTGAAGGCGGTATAGGGCCATTAACGGGCTAAACACAAACTGCGGTAGAATTTGTATGAAAATCCCCTAAATTTCTTCCGTCCGAAGATGTCTTTCTATTCTATGGTGTTCTCATGTACCTTTGTAAATGACATATTGGCTCGAAAGCAGGTTTTGACCAATGTGGTTGTCTCTTTCGATTTTTTCTTCATTTTCTGACTAAATCTCGAACCTGTAGGTCAACCGAAGTATTCCAGAAATTGAATGAATTTCTATTTTGCAATGTTCCATGACATCTTTGACATAGTTTGGTATCGGTTGAATCTACTAATTGGCTTGCACTCTCTTTGGAATTCTACATCTGCGTCTAATGATATGTCTTCTCTTACCGAAGTGTTGTGTGGAAAGTGTTTTTTGCATTAGCCAATTTACGTTAAGAAAACACCTGTTTCTTTATAAAAGTGTTGAGTATTTGAATGTATTGCTCTCCAAGGGGTAATTTCATTTCTCTGTTGTCAATGCTTTGCACTTTCTTTAACAGTGTATTTAGGGCAGTAAAGTAAACTTCTTGTCCGTAAGACAATGTTAATTGAACTAAAGAAGTAGCAATTAAGATGTAACAGGGTTTAAATATCTTGACCCCCATGATTGTGAATTTATGATTTTTAAAACTTTGTCTTTTTCTAGCTTTTTTTAATTGATGTTAAGGGTGAATTCTCCCAGATAATTTTGGTATAATTTTAGGTCTTTTTTGTATCTTCGCCATTAGATGGCCAAGCTACGTTCCATGTGCACGAATCCGATACAAATACGATCAGAAACCGATACGGCAATGCAATTTTCTTTCCCAGGCAAATTCGTGGAGCGCGTGTTTCTATATAAAACGTGCGACATCCGACTTCTGCTTCTGTGGGAATCACGGATATGACGCAAAGATAAGAATGGCGCGAGAACTTTTTTGACGTATAATAAAATCTACGTAGTCATACCTTCGGTGGGAACACATCCCACGTCCGAAGAAAATCGCTTCCGGCCTGGGCGAACAAAACATCATGTCGTGTTCGTTTCGCAGTTGGATGCAAAATTGGATACAGCATAGGACAGATGGAAACACACAATCATAAAAGCGACATGCACGAACTGTTCTGTCTCGGACCCGCTTCGGACTCGTCTCCTATTCGTATCGGATTCGTGCTTATGGAAACGTTGCTTTAGCCGCCTGCTCGGCGTTAATCCCTCTACTGCCGGGGCAAGGCAAACGGTATTCATCTGCAAGAGACATTAAAACCCTCATGAGCCCCCGCTGTCGCGGGGGCTTACTGAGGATTTATGTCTCTTGTTAGTCCTGAATCATGAGGATTTATGTCTCTTGTTAGTCCTGAGTTGTTTATGCCTAATATTGTGCTATGTACAACTGTGTTCTTCACTCGAATGTCAGTCAGCGTGCGGTTTATTTAGAGATGAAATTCCTGATCACTGGTAGCGAAGTCGTTAACTCATTCAGCCCGACGCACGTATTTCCCAAATTTTGGAGGCGTCATCTAACGACTGCGCACCTGTTGCAAGAGATGAATCGACCATGATAATTCAAGGGTAGTGCCAGATTAGCTTGGCGCCTGTCGGCGCCAAGCTAATCTGGCACTACCCTTGAATTATGGTCGACCCATCTCCTGCTGTAGTGTATCAGCGCTGAATGGGTTAAGTCATCATAACTAACTTCCGATAAAATAAATACTCCGCGTCGGCTGTAAACAAACAACATCGATGAAAAGAAAAGGGGAGACTGCCAGTGCTAATATTTTAGGAAGATTTCAAAGTAAAGTCTTGGCTTGACTTCGCGAACGAAGATTCTATAGGGCTTGCCCACGTCGTCTGCAGGCATTTTCGTGGCTGCGGAGGCCAATCCGGGACAGGCAGGTACGACCGCAGTGGCTGCAGGGGAAGGTCTGTTCAGGGTTCTGAGTTACGACAGCTCTGTTTTTTCTTCTGAGCCGCTTGTCCTTAAGGTTAGCTCTGCGAGAGTCCTCAAAGGAGACGGCTGCCTTGTGAATGGTGGAGCGCCAGGTGTCACGGTCCGCAGCAAGCGAAGACCACTGGCGGTGGTCGATTTGGCAGGCACTAAGTGACTTCTTGATACCGTCTTTGTATCTCTTCTTTGGTGCCCCTCTGTCTCGGTGTCCAGTGGCGAGCTCGCCGAACAGAGTGATCTTGGGTAGGCGATGATCCTCCATCCTGGAGACGTGCCCCGCCCAGCGAAGCTGTGTCCAAAGCAGCAAAGCCTCGATGCTCACAGTTTCCGCCTGTTCAAGGACCTCGACGTTGGTGACATAGTCACTCCAGTGAATGCTGAGGATGGTACGCAGGCAGCGCTGGTGAAAGCGTTCGAGGAGTCGTAGTTGGCTGCGGTAGAGGGCCCAGGACTCGGAACCGTACAGCAGGGTGGTGAGGACGACAGCTCTGTACACGCTGATCTTGGTGCCTTTTTTCAGCTGTTGATTGTGCCACACCCGCTTGAATAGTCGCCCGAAAGCACTGTTCGCTTTTGCCAGCCTGTTGTCCAGCTCCTTGTCCAGCTTGGCGTCTGACGTGATGATGCAGCCAAGGTAGGTAAACTGGTGTACAGACTTCAGTTCCGACTCGCCGATGGTGATGTGGGGAGGGCGATGCTCTTCCTTGGGTGCCGGCTGATGAAGGACCTCTGTCTTTTTCAGACTGACCTCAAGTCCAAAGAGCTGGGCGGCATTTGCGAAGCAGGACGTAATGCGCTGCAAGGCTCTCTCTGTGTGTGCAACGAGGGCAGCGTCATCAGCAAAGAGCAGCTCACGAATCAGTTGGTCTAGGGTTTTCGTGTGGGCCTGCAGTCGTCTGAGGTTGAACAGGCTGCCATCGAGACGATACCTGATGTACACTGCGTCGTCGTCGTCGAGGTCCACTGTGGCCTGCTTCAACATCATGCTGAAGAAGATGGTGAAGAGGGTCGGTGCCAGCACGCAGCCTTGCTTCACGCCGTTGCGAATGGGGAATGGTTCTGAGAGGTCACTGTTTAGTCTGACCTGGCCTTGCTGGTCCTCGTGGAGCTGGACGATCATGTCGAGGACCTTTGGGGGACAGCCTAGTCGCTCCAGGATCTGCCACATACCTTGCCTGCTCACAGTGTCAAACGCTTTTGTTAGGTCGACAAACGTTACGTACAGCCCTTTGTTCTGCTCGCGGCACTTCTCCTGAAGCTGTCTCAGCACAAAGACCATGTCGGTGGTACTCCTGTTGGCTCTGAAGCCACACTGGCCCTCTGGGAGGTGGTCTTCAGCGATGGCAGGTACCAGCCGATTCAGGAGCAACCTTGCGAGAATTTTCCCGGCAATGGACAGCAGGGTAATTCCACGATAATTAGAGCAGGCAGACTTCTCTCCTTTGTTCTTGTACAGGGTGATGATGACTGCATCACGGAGATCCTTTGGTAGTGTTCCTTTTTCCCAGCAGCAGAGAAAGAGGTCGTGGAGCTTGTTGTGCAGTGCTGGGCCTCCATGTTTCCAGATCTCTGGCGGGATTCCGTCAATGCCTGCTGCTTTGCCACTCTTGAGCTGGTGGATGGCTGTGAGGGTCTCTTCGGCGGTGGGCGGTTCGTCCAATTCAACCTTTAGTGGAAGGTGTGGGATTTGAAGGATGACTGTTTCTTGAACAGTGCGCTCAGCGCCGAAGAGGTCCTGAAAGTATTCCGACCAGCGGTTCAAGATGGAGGTATTATCTGTGAGGAGTGCCTGTCCATCAGCGCTTCGCAGGGGACTTTGTACCAGGTGCCTAGGGCCATACACTGCTTTCAGTGCTTCGTAGAAGCCCCTGTAGTCACCGTTGTCAGCGCAGAGCTGGGTCCTCTGTGCGAGTCTGGACCACCACTCGTTCTGGAGCTCTCTAAGCTTGAGCTGGAGACTGCTGCAGATGAGGCGGAAGGCAGACTTCTTCACAGGGCAGGAAGGCTGGGCTAGGTGGGCCTGGTGGGCGGCTCTTTTTTTTTGCTAGAAGTTCCTGGATCTCTACGTCGTTTTCGTCAAACCAGTCTTTGTTCCTCTTTCTAGCAAAGCCCAAGACTTCCACAGAAGATTTTACAATAGCAGTTTTCAGTTGTTCCCAGAGTGTTTCAGGGGAGGAGTCTGCTGGATCAACTGTGTCTTTGAGCATGCGCTGTAAATCGGCCTGAAGGGCAGCTTTCTTGTCGTCACGCTGAAGGCTGGCAACATCAAGCTTTTTCTTGGGGGGGGGGGGGGGGGGCCCTTTCTTGGGTTTCAAAGTAAAGTAGGTAGGTAGCAAACAACATCGATGACGACGACAAGTCGTGGAAGGTGTTTTCTAAACGCACTTATCGGAAAAGTTCTATCTACCTATCAGAGAATACACAAGGACACGCGTAGGCTAGCCACAATCAGCATCTGTCGTGATCAGTTTGTAAACAGGGTTAAGAGGCGTCAAGGAAAGGTCACTGATTTATCTCTCTATCAAAGTGTTATTGTTGTTGTGTGCGTGCGTGCGTGCGTGCTTGTGTGTGTGTACGTACGTGCGTGCGTGCTTGTGTATGTGTGTGTGTGTGCGCGCGCGCGCGTGCTTGTGTGTGTGTGTGTGTGTGCGTCCGTGCGTGCGTGCTTTTGTGTGTGTGTGTGTGTGTGTGCGCGTGTGTGCGTGCGTGCAAGTTTGTGTGTGTATATATATATATATATATGTGTGTGTGTGTGTGTGTGTGTGTGTGTGTATGTGTGTGTGTGATCAATCATGTCTTGTTTTCTTCCTGAAGCAATTCCTGTACACCTGCAGTTTACACGACACTGCACTGAAGTAATGTGCCCGGTTCACGAACCGCACAATGATGTTTTCACGAGTGTTATGTGCGCTCTGGCATAGCTGACGTCATAAACAAGCAATCTCTTCCCAAGTGAGTGAAAGTCCCTCTAGCCTGCGTCAGCGTTCGTTGGCCGTGCGCGGGCCAACCAGAGCAGACGTTGGCCCGATGACCTTTTGCTCTGTGCGTCGCGAGCCCGGCCTTGAAATCACAGTGCCAAACATTTTTATTATCAGTCAATGAGACGTCGTTAAGAAAACCTGTTGCTGTGCTGTTCTGTGATTTTGGCACTTACGATTTCAGGCCATAAGGCCCAAAAATCACAGCCCGACGAATCTTTATTATTGTCTAGACGGTCGAAATTAGCCGACAGAAGAGCTGAACTCGATCTCTGACAGTCACGCACTCGAACCGGGTTTTCTCCTCGATTTGAGAATAAGCAAAAATAGAGCAAAACTATGCGAACAAAATTCACTTTTTCAGTCCACGCGCTGATAAGATAAGTAGTCAGTGAAGTGTCAGATATGTTTGTTTGTCTATTTTGAGAAAATACTTTTTGAAATATTAATACGTTTCGTTGTTCTTCAGTATCTTTTCTAAGCCTGCGTCTTTCTTCGTAGGCTCGGGATGCTTCTCTGCATTTTACACGCTTGGCGGTCACCTTTTTGGTCTGGATTTTATGTACATGCGAACAAAGCGTCTCAGATTACAACATACACCTTTGCAGCAACAAACACAACACAGATTCACATGTGGGCCCTGCAGCCAGCGTAGGGGCTCTTTAGAATCTGTGCAATGATCTTACAGATGGAGCGACTGAAATGGCGGACTGGTGAAGAGAGCTTGGTTATTCTCTAGACCGAAAGTATAGCGGATAGGCTAAAAAGGCTTAATCAGCAACCTAACAAGAGACACATATTTCTCATGAGCACCTGCGGATGCAGGGGTGCATGAGAATCTGTGTCTCTTGAAGATGGAAAGAGCACGCTTTATAGTGGCGGTGCAGCGAAGGTCATCAAGACCTAATCGGAAAATGCAGGGGCTAATGAGAAGTGTTGTCTCAGTCTTGTGGTGGTAATGTGTGAACACGATTGTCTTGCAGATGGAAAGTGTTTGCTTTCTAGTAGAGGTAGTAGAGGTCAGCCACCCAAACCTCAGTAGTAACCCCTTGACTGCCAGTGGACGCGGATTTCGCGTCTGAAACCACTGCACACTGACCGACATTTGCGTGAAGAACACATAGACTTGAGATTAAACGTGGACACAAAGAACACAAGGTTGACAAGACTACTGACATAAATCCTCATGAGCCCCCGCGAATGCGGGGGCTCATGAGGATTTATGTCTCTTGCACATGGGTAGCGTTCGCATTGCCCTGGCAGTTAAGGGGTTAATAAGAATCCAACAAGAGATACAGAGAGAATTACGTGTGGGCGTAGTGAGCGTATGTCTCTTGCCGATAACCCATTTAGCACCGGCGCACTACAGCGGGAGTTGGCTCGACCATAACCATTCAAGGGTAGCGCCAGATTAGCTTGGCGTCAGTCGTCAAGCTCTTTTCTGGATCTACCCTTGAATAATCACGGTTGACCCATCTCATGCAACTGGTACATAGTCGTTAGGTGACACCTCCAACATTTTGTGAATGCAGCCTTGGGGTTAAATGGGTTAAAGTTTAACGCCGAACAGGCGACAAAGGCCATATCACGGCGGGCAGATGGAAGGGTTTTGTTTGATAGTAGAGAGATAGGGAAAAAACCAGCCATCCAGGTCTGATCAGAAACCGAACGCCGGCTTTCACTTTGTTCTCATTTCCTATGTCAGTAAGTGTGAATGATGGATAATCTCCAATGGTCTGCCCAAAGGAGAATCACGTGACCAGGCTGCATTATAACTTCCACTCAACGATTGGTCAGGAAAAGAAACTGTTTGTTTGGGTTTTTTTTTTTTTTTTTTTTTTTTTTGGGGGGGGGGGGGTGGTGGGTGGGGTGGGGGGTCGTTTGTTGTTTGCTTGTTTTTTGTTGTTGTTTTTGTTGGGGGGGGGGGGGGGGAGCGGACGGGGGTGGGGGGAGCGGATGTGGGAGGGGGGGGGGGTGTTTTCGTTTTTCTTTCTTTCACTGAAAAAGTCGATTTTTACAGCGAATAACAGAAGAAAGAAGCACGCTTATTAACATTCCGGATTATTACTCGAATTTTAATAAATTGTATTGAAATGTATCTTGTCAGTGCGTGGATAAAGTAAGTCACTTACATTCTCCACACACAGACAAGATAAGTAGCGAATTGTGCACTTGTTTGTCTGTCTATTTAGAAAAATAGTTTTTACTCGAAATATCAATACATTGTGGTGTGACTGTCTTTTCTAAGCGTGCTTCTTTCTTCGTTGGGTTATTCCTGCACTTTACACGCTGGGCAGTCACCTTTATGGTCTGGATTTGTACAGCCAACAGAAGAAATGAACATTGACGAGCAAGAGAAATGCGACATTTTTTGAGTCATCGGAAACACTTTAGCTCGTTAGTATACATTGAAACACTTTTTACACCAGCCCCTGGCCTACGACATGCGCAGCTTTCCATTACACAGCCAAGATAGAATTATTCGATGATTTCGTGCGGCCAACCGGGGTCCAGAAATCAGGAACACGCAATGACGAGTCTGTTAATTTAAAAGGGGGAAAAAAGTGGATTGGAGGAAGGTATGTGGATGGGACTTCTGGAGCCGGGGGGGGGGGGGGGGGGAGTGGGGGTAGGCGGAGGAAGAAATTTTTAAGGGAGGGGTAATATATCAGGGGCTGGGCGGAGTTGTCTAGACATGTTCGATCCAAGAGCTGTCTGCCTATCCTTTCCAGTCAGTCATCCGCTGATTATTGATTTCTGACATGCTAGCATCATGGGCTTCCCATAAGCCCCCGGCCGGCCGGCGGCAGGCCCTGCCCCGTTTGCCAACAGGGGACACAGACTCTCATTACCCCGTAGCGCTGACTGCCCCTTGCTTGCAGATCCTTCTGCGATAGGATGTGAATCGACCATGGTCGATCTGTCACTAGAACTGTGATGTCGGCCTCTAAGGATACCTAAATTATGAATTTTATTATATATATATATATATATATATATATATATATATATATATATATATATATATATATATATATATATATATATATATATATATATATATATATATATATATATATATAATTTTTCATTTCAATTCTGAGAATGCTCTGCTGTGCTAACCCCACCCGGGTCTGCCCTGGGGGACTTGGGTGGGGTTAGGTACTTTTTAGTTCCCAGGGTCACCCTGGTCAGCCCCACAGGGTGGGTTTTCCTTTCTATTCTGGGGCATGTGTTTCTGTCTACCCGAGGTCCATTCATCTGTATTTGCCTTTTTAAAACTCTTCCTACTGTCTGCACTGCCTGTAGCTCTTGATATTGGATGTGTGTTGCCAAATGGTTTTAGCTTTATTTAGGCCCCATGTTGTAGGTTTATTTAACGTAGTGGACCGGCTGGCGACATACATTCAATATTCTGTTTGTTTGTTTTTTCACAATCAGTGCAGGCACGTCCTGAGAAAGCCTTGTTGCTGTCGGGACGTTAAGCAATGTACAATCAATCTGCTGTGCTAATGCCATGTATTCCATGCTGGTAAGCTTACATTGTGTCATCAGGACATCAGCTGCCCTTTTTGTGACTGCATCGCTCACTAGATCTAGAAAGAGAGGGTAGTGGGAGAGAAGGAATGACAGACCTATCAATTTGAGCCTTCCACTGAACACCTATTACATAAAGCAGTAGAGACAACCCCCAGGCGCCCCGCAATCCGCTGGAGAATATCCAGTCCTTCCCCCCCTCCCCCTCCCCCCCCCCCCGAGGGGGGATGCTAGTAAATATTTCCAAACAGATATTGGACCTGCTGAGTAGATTTAGTTTTTTGTCACCTACTACCGGTTTCGCCCCAAAAGGGGTGGGGGTGGGGGTGGGGGGGGGGGGGGGCTCGTCAGTTAGGCCTATAGCAAAACCTGACATGCAAATTGCAAACACAACGTCGCCTGCAGAATTTACTGGTAGTACCACCAGTACAGCGTGGATTGCATCCATAAAGCTTTATGCAGTGGTGCAGTGGCGCAGTGGAAGAAGACAGACTAATTTCGAAAAGGCAACACCTAGGCAATTTTGTGGTGTCATTATTCTTTACTTTTAAACAAAGGCGTCGCCCACAGCTAAAAATGCACTCAATCAGATTAGTTCCAAGTGACGTTTTGAAAATCTTATTTCGTCACAGTAAGGTATGTTTAGTCCTCTTTACAGCACTTTCAGCTGCATTTGTGTCCATTGTGTTGTCTTTACGCTATGACCCGGTAAAGCTACCTACGCCCAAAATCAAAAATCGCTAGACGGACTGACATTTCGCTGGGTGCTGCGTTGTTTTAGCACACATCTCATGTTTGGTCAAACACTCTAAAAAGCGGATAACACCATTTTAAAGTGCGTTCATTTTTCTTGAAAACATGAAGATGGGGAGACATTTCATCCGAAAACATTTTTTTTGTGTGGCCTTTCCCACATGTTCACCCTCGAAAACATCGGACATGTAAGGTTCAGCCGCAAATGCCTGGCATCTGAGAGCACTCAGCCTAGTTTTTTTTCTGCACTTGTAGCCAGAAGAATCATTTTCCATTCAGCTGCAACAAGAAAGGTGGATTTTGAGTTTTAAAAAATGGGGATGTCGTTGTCACAGGTACGCGCCTACCCTCCAAACGCTTCAGATGCGAGGCATTCCTGACTGAATCTTACATTCCCGGTGTTTTCGAGGGTGAGCGTGTGGAAAAGGCCACACAGAACACGTTTTCTGATGCGATTTTTGATTTTGGGGGTAGGTACTTTACCGGGTAATAGCCTCGTAAATATTACACAATGGACAAAACTGCAGCTGAGAGTGTTGTAAAGAGGACTAAAAATACTTTACTGTGACGAAATCATATTTTCAAAATGTTAAACCGTTTGCAATATATATATATATATATATATATATATATATATATATATATATATATATATATATATATATATATATATATATATATATATATATATATATATATAATTTTTCAATAAATTCTGAGAATGCTGTGCTAATGCCATGGAAATCCAAGGCTGGTAAGCTTGCATTGTGTCATCAGGACATCAGCTGTCCTTTTGTGACTGCATCGCTTATTAGATCTTTCGAGCCTTCCACTGAACACCTACTACATAAAGTAATAGGGACTACCCCCAGGCGCCCCGCAACCCGCTGGCACAATGCAAGCTTACCAGCCTGGATTTCCATGGCATTAGCACAACATTGTCAGAATTTATTGAAAAATTATGTCCCTTGGAGCTACTCTGAGTGCATTTTTTTGGCTTGGGCGACGCCTTTGTTATAAGTAATGAATAATTGTACCACACAATTGCCTAGGTGTTACCTTTTCAAAATTAGTCAGTCTTCTTCCACTGCAACACCCCATAAAGCTTTAGTGATGCAATCCACGCTGGACTAGTGGTTGCTACCAGTCAAATTCTGGAGGCGGCTTCTAGTATATGCGTTGTGTTTGCAATTTCAGGTTACGCCGTATGCCTACCTGATGAGACCCACCTTGGGTCGAAACCGGTCGTAGGCGGCAAAATCTTAAATCTATCCAGCAGGTCCAAGATCTGTTTGGGAATATTCATGCACTAGCCTCCCCTCTCGGGGGGAGGACTGGATATTTTCCAGCGGGTTGCGGGGCGCATGGGGGTAGTCCCTATTACTTTATGTAGTAGGTGTTAAGTGGAAGGCTCAAAAGATCTAATAAGCGATGCAGTCACAAAAGGACAGCTGATGTCCTGATGACACAATGCAAGCTTACCAGCCTGGATTTCCATGGCATTAGCACAGCATTCTCAGAATTTATTGAAAAATTATGTCCCTTGGAGCTACTCTGAGTGCATTTTTTGGCTTGGGCGACGCCTTTGTTATAAGTAATGAATATATATATATATTATAAGTTATTGGTCACAGGGGTTTGCTACACGGACCCTTGTAGGCCTGAGGGAGGTTAAAGGAACCATTGTATCCCGAAGGCCGAAGGCCTGAGGGGTACAATTGTTCCTTTGACCTCCCTCAGGCCTTCAAGGGTCCGTGCAGCAAGCCCCTGCTACCAATAACGTATTTGTTTTCATTCCACCACTATTTTCGTAAAAGAAATCAAGAAGACATCTTCCGACCTGTATCACGCCAGACATGACTGACGTCAAAGGAATATACATTTATACATAATAGACTATGACGTAATTTAAAATATTTCATGACGTTGCCGTCTCCAGTACTGAGTGTGCTTGTTGTTTCGAACAACACTATGCAACTTTGTACTTTAGAACGTTTTGCTGATCTTTTATAGAACAGAACTCGCATCCAAGATGCTTCACAAAGAGGGCTACAAGAAGTCAGCCATTTGTCGCTACAAGGGGTTTTGTATCACGGTCACATGGTAACATGGTACGGTTTGTGCTAAAGGGACTGGTCGTGTGACGTTGGGATGAAAACACATATATATATATATATATATATATATATATATATATATATATATATATATATATATATATATATATATATATATATATATATATATATATATATATATATATATATATATATATATATATATATATATATCTTGGCTTGACTTCGCAAACGAAGATTTTATATATATATATTCTTGCCCACGTCGTCTGCAGGCATATTCGTGGCTGCGGAGGCCAATCCAGGACAGGCTGCAGGGGAAGGTCTGGTCAGGGTTCTGAGTTATGACAACTCTGTTTTTTCTCCTGAGCCGCTTGTCCTTAAGGCTAGCTCTGCGAGAGTCCTCAAAGGAGACGGCTGCCTTGTGAATGGTGCAGCGCCAGGTGTCGCGGGCCGCAGCAAGCGAAGACCACTGGCGGTGGTCGATTTGGCAGGCACTAAGTGACTTCTTGAGACCATCTTTGTATCTCTTTTTTGGTGCCCCTCTGTCTCGCTGTCCAGTGGCGAGCTAGCCGAACAGAGTGATCTTGGGTAGGCGATGATCCTCCATCCTGGAGACGTGCCCCGCCCAGCGAAGCTGTGTCCGCAGCAGCAAAGCCTGGTGCTCACAGTTTCCGCCTGTTCAAGGACCTCGACGTTGGTGACATAGTCACTCCAGTGAATGCTGAGGATGGTACGCAGACAGCGCTGGTGAAAGCGTTCGAGGAGTCGTAGTTGACTGCGGTAGAGGGCCCAGGACTCGGAACCATACAGCAGGGTGGTGAGGACGACAGCTCTGTACACGCTGATCTTGGTGCCTTTTTTCAGCTGTTGATTGTGCCACACCCGCTTGAATAGTCGCCCGAAAGCACTGTTCGCTTTTTCCAGCCTGTTGTCCAGCTCCTTGTCCACTTTGGCGTCTGACGTGATGATGCAGCCAAGGTAGGTAAACTGGTGTACAGACTTCAGTTCGGACTCGCCGATGGTGATGTGGGGAGGGTGATGCAAGTTCCTTGGGTGCCGGCTGATGAAGGACCTCTGTCTTTTTCAGAGTGACCTCGAGTCCAAAGAGCTGGGCAGCATCTGCGAAGCAGGACGTGATGCGCTGCAAGGCTCTCTCTGTGTGTCCAACGAGGGCAGCGTCATCAGCAAAGAGCAGCTCACGAATCAGTCGGTTTAGGGTTTTGGTGTGGGCCTGCAGTCGTCTGAGGTTGAACAGGCTGCCATCGAGACGATACCTGATGTACACTGCGTCGTCATCGTCGAGGTCCTCTGTGGCCTGCTTCAACATCATGCTAAAGAAGATGGTGAAGAGGGTCGGTGCCAGCACGCAGCCCTGCTTCACGCCGTTGAGAATGGGGAATGGTTCTGAGAGGTCACTGTTGAGTCTGACCTGGCCTTGCTGGTCCTCGTGGAGCTGGACGATCATGCTGAGGAACTTTGGGGGACAGCCAAGTCGCTCCAGAGTCTGCCACATGCCTTGCCTGCTCACAGTGTCTAACACTTTTGTTAGGTCGACAAACGTTACATACAGCCTTTTGTTCTGCTCGCGGCACTTCTCCTGAAGCTGTCTCAGCACACAGACCATGTCGGTGGTACTCCTGTTGGCTCTGAAGCCACACTGGCCCTCTGGGAGGTGGTCTTCAGCGATGACAGGTAACAGCCGATTCAGGAGCAGCCTTGCGAGCATTTTCCCGGCAATGGACAGCAGGGTACTTCCACGATAATTAGAGCAGGTAGACGTCTCTCCTTTGTTCTTGTACAGGGTGACGATGACTGCATCACGGAGATCCTTTGTAGTGTTCCTTTCTCCCAGCAGCAGAGAAGGAGGTCGTGGAGCTTGTTGTGCGGTGTTGGGCCTCCATGTTTCCAGATCTCTGGCGGGATTCCGTCAATGCCTACTGCTTTGCCACTCTTGAGCTGGTGGATGGCTGTGAGGGTCTCTTCGGCGGTGGGCGGTTCGTCCAATTCAACCTTTAGTGGGAGGTGTGAGATTTGGAGGATGACTGTTTCTTGAACAGTGCGCTCAGCGCCGAAGAGGTCCTGAAAGTATTCCGACCAGCGGTTCAAGATGGAGGTATTATCTGTGAGGAGTGCCTGTCCATCAGCGTTTCGCAGGGGACTTTGTACCAGGTGCCTGGGGCCATACACTGCTTTCAGTGCTTCGTAGAAGCCCCTGTAGTCACCGGTGTCAACACAAAGCTGGGTCCTCTGTGCGAGTCTAGACCACCACTCGTTCTGGAGCTCTCTAAGCTTGCGCTGGAGACTGCTGCAGATGAGGCGGAAGGCAGACTTCTTCACAGGGCAGGAAGGCTGGGCTATGTGGGCCTGGTGTGCGGCTCTTTTTCTTGCTAGAAGTTTCTGGATCTCTACGTCGTTTTCGTCAAACCAGTCTTTGTTCCTCTTTCTAACAAAGCTCAAGACTTCCACAGAAGATTTTACAATAGCAGTTTTCAGTTGTTCCCAGAGTGTTTCAGGGGAGGAGTCTGCTGGATCAGCTGTGTCTTTGAGCATGCTCTGTAAATCTGTCTGAGGGGCAGCTTTCTTGTCATCACGCTGAAGGCTGGCAACATCAAGCTTTTTCTTGGGGGGGGGGGGGGGGGGGGGCCTTTCTTGGGTTTCAGTTTGAGTCGGAGCCTGAGTTTGAAGCGGACAAGGCGGTGGTCAGTGTGGCACTCTGCGCTGTGCATCACTCTGGTGAGGAGGACGTCACTGCGGTCCCTCTGACGCACTAGGACATAGTCGATAAGGTGCCAGTGCTTGGAGCGAGGATGCATCCAGGTGGTCTTTCGACTGTCATTTTGCTGGAAAGTAGTGTTGGTGATGACAAGTTGCTGCTCTGCACAGAACTCCAACAGTAGGCGGCCATTGTCATTGCAGTTCCCAACGCCATGCTTGCCGAGGACTCCTTTCCAGGCTTCAGAGTCTTGGCCCACTCTGGCGTTGAAGTCGCCAAGAATGATGACTTTGTCGTCTGCAGGGGTGCTCTGCAGGAGGCTGCGCAGGTCATAGTAGAACTTGTCTTTTTCTGCAGGCTCTGCCAGGAGGGTTGGGGAGTACACACTGAGAAGGGTGACGTATTGCTGGTGTCTCAGTGGGAGATGCATGGACATGATGCGGTCGGAGTGACCCGTTGGTGGGTTTTCCAGCTTAGTCGCAATGGGGGTCTTGACCATAAAGCCCACGCCTGAGAGCCGTCTTTCTGATGCAGGCCTGCCTGACCAGTAGAGGGTGTAGCCAGCGCCAAGTTCTTGGAGGCTGCCTTCCTCCGGGAGGCGTACGTCGCTGAGTGCGGCGATGTCGATGTTTAACCTCCGCAATTCATGGGCAATGAGGAGCGACGTTCAGGGCGTCCGCTGTCTGCTGTGTCGAGCATGGTTCGGATGTTCCAGTATGCTACGTTGAGTCCGGTCGTGGTCGTCATGGGAGTGGATCCGTTTTTTTAAAAATTGTTTTCTGACCGCAGGAGAAGATGCCCGTTGACCGCAGCTAGCCAACTGGGGTTACGAGGGGATGAGCTTTGGTTAGGCCACCTTTTCTAGGTCCCTCTCCTTGTGGAGCAAGCACTGCTGTCCCTATAGAAGGCTGCTTGGTCGTTCAGGGTGTGCCGAGTGACGTTGTCATCCCCAGGTCAACATCAGGCGACCAATATCCCGAACCGCCTGCATGCAGGTTTGAGACTGCGGCTTCCAGTGACATCTTTCACCTACCGTTTTGCCCCTTGCCCATCGCTACAGGACTTGAAAAGGTCGGTGTCATGGTCCATGGGCGTTTGTTTTGGTTCGTCTGCCATGGCCTAGCAAGCTGGGACGGTGGCATCAAGGTCCTCGGGTCGAAGGTTTTATATCAGACTGTCCTTGTCCTAGTCTCTGGCTCAAAAGCCTTCCCCGGAGACATGTCAGGGTTCCCCCCCCCCCACCCCCCACCCCACCTTAGCCTTTCCGCAGCTAAGCGGCCAGGCCTGCAAGGCAGCAAGACACTGATTTATTTTCGAGGTTCTCTCCTCTAGATCCGCCGTGTTTAGCCTGGGGGCTAGTGCTGCCCAGTTTTTGGGGTCACCTCGGAGAGGATGTAGCCAGGGACCACGCACGGACGGTCTTGGGATAGAGGGATGCTGTGCTAGTCCGGAGGGATTACACACGAGGGTGCCTCACAAAGGCCAAGAGGCCCTAGGCTAGGGTGATCCCGAGGGAGGCGCTGTAAGAGTTCCCCACTACCCGCACCACCAACGCAACTCGTCCCCTGGGGCCTCCACCCTTTGAGTCAGGCAGAGACCCCTTGAGACCCCATATATATATATATATATATATATATATATATATATATATATATATATATATATATTATATATATATATATATATATATATATATATATATATATATATATATATATATATATATGTGTGTGTGTGTGTGTGTGTGTGTTTTCATCCCTACGTCACACGACCAATCTCTTTAGCGCTAATCGCTCCATGTGACCGGGATACAAGAACCCTTGTAGCAACTAATGGCCGACTTTTTGTAGCCCTCTTTCTGACGCGTCTTGGATGCCAGTTTTCTCCTATAAAAGATCACCAAAACGTTCTATAGTACAAAGTTACTTAGTGTTGTTCGAAACAACAGACACACTTCTGGATACCGCAACGTCATGCAAGATTTTAAATTACGTAATAAGTCTGTTATGTATAAATGTATAATTATTCCTTTGTCGTCAGTCATGTATGGCGTGATCCAGGTCGGGATTTCTCCTTTATTTCTTTTACGAAAACATTGGAGGAGTGAAAACAAATACGTTATTGGTAGCAGGGGCTTGCTGCACGGACCCTTGTAGGCCTGAGGGAGGTCAAAGGAACACATTGTACCCCTCAGGCCTTCGATCTTCGGGGTACAATGGTTCCTTTGACCTCCCTCAGGCCTATAAGGGTCCTTGTAGCAAACCACTGCTACCAATAACTTATATATATACACACACACACACACACACACACACACACACACACACACACACACACATATATATATACTTATATATATATATATATATATATATATATATATGTGTGTGTGTGTGTGTGTGTGTGTGTGTGTGTGTGTGTGTGTGTGTGTGTGGTACAGGGAGACTGGAATGCCAAAATAAGAGAGGATGCTGCTAGAAACTGGAAAGGCACATGCGGACACTACTGCCATGCAGAGACCAACAACAGAGGCTTATTGCTCCTGGAATTTGCCAGCTCAAATGATCTAAAGCTGATGAACACGTTTGGCCCACACAAAGCATCCAGAAGGTGGACATGGCACAGCCCGAACGGTGAGCACCATAACCAAATTGACTACATCATGGTGAAGAGACGCTTCCAAACCAGTGTGAACATTGCCAAGACTAGAAGTTTTCCAGGCGCAGACATTGGAAGTGACCATGACTTAGTGATGATGACCTTCCGACTTCGCCTAAAGAAGGTCAACAAGCAGGGTCCCACTAGAATCAAGTTTGACCTCGAGAAGCTGAAAGACCCAGAGGTAGCGGAAGCCTTCCAGGCAAAGATAGGAGGAAAATTTGCGCCACTGCTACTTCTAGGTGCAGAAGACATGGACGTGGACACACTGAACGACACATTTAACACTGTTGTAACCCAAACAGCCAGTGAGATCCTTGGCAAACACCGACAAACAAAGAAACCTTGGGTTACAGCTGACATCTTTGTTCTACGTGACAAGCGTCGAGAATTAAAGAAAAGAAATCAGAGGTAGAAGGAGCTAAACAATACAGGGAAATTAACCAGGATATCAAGAAAAGCATGAAAAAGGCAAAGAATAAGTGGATTGAAGATCAGTGTAAACACATAGAAGTAAATCTGAACAAAAATAATAGCAAAAAAGCATACCAGCTGGTGAAAGACCTGACCAGTGTAAAACAAGGACGCTCCTCTATCATTCAAGATAGGGAAGGGAACTGTCTTGCGGAAGACCAAGACATACTGAACAGATGGACAGAGTACTGCTCAGATTTGAACAACCACCGAGCTACAGAGGACCCAGGCATACTTGTCAACCCACCCGTGACCAACAATGGCAACTATCCCATCCTCCGAGAAGAAGTAGAGGCTGCAGTGAAATCGCGGATAAAAGGAAAGGCAGCAGGAGCAGACAACATCCCTGCAGAGCTAGTCCAAGAAGGGGTAGAAGACATGATAAGCGCCTTACTAACAATCTGCAATAAGATCTGGCAGTCAGGGGATTGGCCCACACCATGGACCCAATCACAGATAATAACTCTCCCCAAAAAAGACAACTTACATCAATGCCAGAATTATCGCACGATCAGTCTTATATGCCACCCAAGCAAAGTCATGTTAAAGATCCTGCTGAACTGGCTGAAGCCACAGGTAGAGGAAATCATAGCTAAGTAACAGGCAGGCTTCAGACCAGGGCGCAGCACAACTGAGCAGATCTTCAACCTGAGAGTTCTATGTGAGAGGTACCTCCAGCACCAGCAAGATCTCTATCATGTCATTGTGGATTTTAAGAAAGCGTTTGACAGGGTGTGGCATGCAGCCCTTTGGTCCACAATGAAGATGTACAACATCAATGCCAACCTGATCAAAGTCATAGCAAACCTTTACAACAGGGCCACTAGCGCAGTCTGCTTCAACGGCAAAATAGGAAACTGGTTTAGGACTACAGTCGGAGTCAGACAAGGGTGCTTGCTCTCACCTACTCTTTTCAACATCTTCCTGGAAAGAATAATGACAGACGCTCTGAAAGATCATGAAGGATCTGTCAGTATTGGAGGCAGAACAATCACGAACTTGCGCTTTGCGGACGACATTGATGCCCTTGCAGGAACAGAGAAGGAACTAGCTCAGCTGGTGGAAAAGCTGGACAGTACAGCCATTGCGTACGGGATGAAAATCAGTGCAGAGAAGACCGAACTGATGACCAATAACACCAGTGGCATTGGCACTGACATCATGATTGAAAGCCAAAAACTGGAAACTGTTAATAAATTCAAATACTTAGGAGCCATTGTGACAGATGGAGGATCAAAACCAGAAATACTGTCCAGGATTGCGCAGACAACAACAGCACTGACAAGATTGAAGACCATATGGAAGGACAGAAACATCACACTCTGCTCCAAGATCAGACCGATGCGCTCCTTAGTCATCTCAGTGTTTTTGTATGCCTGCGAGTCATGGACCCTCACAGCAGACCTTGAAAGGAGGATACAAGCCACTGAAATGAGATGTTTTCGAAGGCTGCTTGGCATTTCATACAGAGATCACGTCACAAACGTGGAAGTGGGAAGCAGAATCAGGCAAGCCATCGGGTCATATGAAGACCTATTAGCCATTGTGAAAAAACGCAAACTAAAGTGGTATGGGCATGTCACGCGTTCAGCAGGGCTTGCCAAAACAATCCTGCAAGGCGGACGAAGGAAAGGAAGACAGAGGAAAAGATGGGAGGACAATATCTCAGAGTGGACAGGACTGAAGCTGCGCGATACGCTAAACATGGCAGAGAACAGAGAGGAATGGAGGGAGCTGGTTGCCAAGTCATCAGTGGTGCCCCAACGGTCGGCAAGACTACGGGATATAGATAGATAGATAGATAGATAGATAGATAGATAGATAGATAGATAGATAGATAGATAGATAGATAGATAGATAGATAGATAGATAGATAGATAGATAGATAGATAGATAGATAGATAGATAGATAGATAGATAGATAAGATAGATAGATAGGATATATGACTTAATGAGCTTGAGGAACACAGACGTCCAAAAGCCCCTGCGACAGCAGATTTACATGAGTCAATCAACACATGTACATCTACCCTAATCTTTGTTCTTTCCACCATCAAACTGAAGCCACCACCGTCCAAGGAACGTGGACACAAAAGCGGCGTCAGCAAGAGGCATTGATCCTCAGGAGCCCCCGCGACTGCCGTAGTCATGAGGATCTATGTCTCTTGCAGTTGGGTGGTGTTCATGATCAGGGTTTTTCGGCAGTCAAGAGGTTTAACTGTCCATCGCATGGTTAGTCCGGGGTTTAACGTGCACGGCACCGGAGTAATAATGGACGGGCCCGCTAAAGGGGCGGGTTATGGGGGACAGGGATAACTATTGCTTATTTAGTACGACCTGAACACTCACTCATCATCTGTTCAGGAGCATTGCAGCTGCCCCAGTTTGATTGACCAAGACCTTGCGACGGACATGCTATTGAACAAGCCCGCGTTTTAGTTGTTCCCTTGCATCGGACAGTTAGAGGCAGTACTATGATGTGCGAGAGGTCTGTCGCCGCCGCAGGCCTTTGGTTTCAAACACTCCCAGAAGCCCAGCAAGCAAAGGATCCTCGGACTGACATCGACTGTAGGTTCTTTAGCTCACAGCAAAGGCTGGATTCTGACACTACACAGGGCATCTCAGTTCCTCAGGGACAAATCACAACGATCTAAATGGGTGCCGACACGATTCAGTCCGGAAGACCGACACCCTCCGCCCCCCCCCCCCTCCGTCCCCCCTCGACCCCTTCCCCCCCGACCCCCCCTCCCCGGTTCCCCGTTCCCCCCCCCCCCCCCCACGCCCACCCCGACGTGGTTTGATCAGTGTGTGTGTGTGGCTAATGTAAAACAAGGTCTGGCCTCTGGATACCGCCCCTTTATGTCCCCCAAAACATTGGACCCACTCACCCCCTAAACCCCCACCACCTCTCCGTCCTCCCCCACCTCCCACCACCACCACCAATCCCAACACGCACCTTCAAGCGGTAACTGATCCGCCCTTGCAGACTAAGGCAAAGAAGCCCAAAAACCTGTCGGATTGAGACAGACAGCACTCCGGCATATCTTCTGTGAGCGAGGGTCCGGAACAAAGGGTATGGAAGATCTGCTTGTCCAGAAACTACAGCGCTGTGATCGACATTCGCGTGACGACACAGACGAGAATACGACCCAAAATAGGCATAACGAACAAAAGACTAGCAAGATACATAAATCCGCATGAGCAACCGCGACTGCGGGGGCTCATGAGGATTTATGTCTCTTGAGCTGGGTAGCGTTCGCATTGCCACGGTATTTACTGAGTTAGATTATCTAGATGTAAAGCGCTCCGAGCCTTTCTTTGTGTGGATATTGCGCAATCGAAGAGTTACATTATTATTATTATTATTATTATTATTATTATTATTATTATTATTATTATTATTATTATTATTATTATTATTATTATTTAGGGGCTACAACGATTTGCTCCAAAACTGGCTATTGCTCCAAAACGGGCCAGCTAAGTCTGAAATCGGCCTGATGACCTTTTGCAGTGGGTTTTCTCTCTATGTAAATTCTAATTAAAATGTATCTGCAAATGCAGCAAACTGACAATAGCGTGATCGCGAATAACAAGGTCTGACTATAATAATACTGATGCTGCACTGGCCTGTATAATTTGTAAACGTACCGACAGCTCATTGTTACTTTAAGTTTTCCGCTGTTTGATTTATGTGCTTGTTTGGGGTCCTTCTGTTCGTTTGTTTCATGGACCGTACGTCTTCCGAAAGAAATTACTACTCCACTAAAACACTGTGCACAATTTCTGGGGCTCGCCGGTTCGATTTTAACCTGGTCACTGCCGAGAGAAAATCTGAACACCACCCCAGTGCAAGAGGTATAGATCCTCATGAGCCCCCGCAGATTTTGTTGTTGTTGTTGTTGTTGTTGTTGTTGTTTTGTTGTTGTTGGGTTGGTTTTTTTTTTTTTTTTTTTTTTTGGGGGGGTGGGGGGGGGGGGGGAGGAGGGGGTACATGAGGATCTATTCTATGCCTCTTGCTGACACCACTTTGTGTCCACACTCTTTTGACGGCTGGGAATCTTTGACGTTGAATTTACAATGATTTTAAATCACGCAACCTGCGTCCGCTGGCTGCGAAGGGGTTAAGTCGGGTGGCCGATGGAGAGAAAAAACATGCAAACTTCTGCTCCCCCGCCATTGGCACGTATTGAAAGGTCACCGCAGAAGCAGACAAAACACAGACATTTCTAATCAAAATAATTGACTACGCTTCGCTTCTCGTCGGTATTCGAGCGACGAAAGAGAAAAGCCGAACGCTGTCAGCCTACCTCGGCAGGCCAGACGCTCTGTCTTTCAAATTACAAGTCTGCAAGAGGCACAGATTCTCATGAGCCTCCAGCTTCCGCAGGAGGCTCATGAAAATCTCTGCCTCTTGTTGGTCGGTGTTAGGCCTAGTTTAGATCCATCTTCGCTCACCAGGTGAAGGGAAAACAGAAACATTGGAAGTTTGAAGACTATAAAAACTGATTCAAATGCCGGTTTTGCCTTGTTTTCGCGCACACTAATAGACTTACCGCGTTGGCGCACGGCACGCATGCACGCACGTACGTACCTAACTGTTTTTTGGGGTTTTTTTTTGGTCGTGTCTGTGTGTGTAGGGGGGTGGGGTTTGGGTTTTGGGGGCTGGGCCGTTTGGAGGTAGAGGGATGATCGATTGAGGTCGAGGAATGGGGGTCAGGTGGGGTTTTCTGCTGTTATTTGGCACTGCAGGTGTGTCCATTTTTGAGAACAGCGACATTTTCTTTGTATTACAATACAAAAATCGCTTTTCTCAAAGATGGCATTTGTCCACTAACGGCCAGTTCTTAAACTTTACGGCATCATTGTCAAGTGATTGTCATATCTGATTGCGCTAATCCGTTACAGACTGCTGTGGAAATCCGTGTTTAAAAGGTGCTGATCTATCATTTTAAACGGCTGTTGACGTCAGTCACGGACATATTAGGTCATTACGCATCGTTGAAATTTCAATGAGATAAAATGGATATTAATGTGATGACTCCTTTGTGAGTTTTCCCAAGTGGTGGTCTACTAGAATTATATATCATATTGTTTTGATTTTCATTAGTTCCTTCACACTGTCGAGAAAACCTGAAGACGATCCAACTCAGTGCAAGAGACATAGTTCCTCATGAGCCTCCGCAATCGTGAGATGCGGGGGCTCATGGAGATCTATGTCTCTTGCTGAGACCAGTCAGTCGTGAGATGCGGGGGCTCATGGAGATCTATGTCTCTTGCTGAGACCAGTCAGTAGTGAGATGCGGGGGCTCATGGAGATCTATGTCTCTTGCTGAGACCAGTCAGTAGTGAGATGCGGGGGCTCATGGAGATCTATGTCTCTTGCTGAGACCAGTCAGTAGTGAGATGCGGGGGCTCATGGAGATCTGTGTCTCTTGCTGAGACCAGTCAGTAGTGAGATGCGGGGGCTCATGGAGATCTATGTCTCTTGCTGAGACCAGTCAGTAGTCACATCCATGTTCCTTGGACGGTTGCTCATTTGGTCGTTGAATGGACGAAGACTGCGGTAACAAAATATGCATCCAGGAGCAAGGAAGGGGTGAGAACCAATCCGCTAAAAAAAAAAACACTGACAGGGTAAACCAGGAGTTCACCAATACTGCAACACACACACACACACACACACACACACACACACACACACACACACACACACACACACACACACACACACACACACGCACACACACACACACATGACTCATAAAATTATAAAAATATGCTATCCGCCTAACATAAAACATACCGACCTCGCACATTGTCAGTGACATTTTAACACTATTTCGAGCCACTGACCTTTCTGTTAGTGCAAACAAAGTTAAAATATAAACAGCCAACACGGCGATTGTGGGCCAAAACGCGCGCGCGCGCGCACTCACACACACGCGCCCACACCCTCACACACACACACACACACACACACACACACACACACACACACAGATAAATGCACATTACTGAGCCACGCACACAAACACACACACAAACACATCAGTGAGCCGGGCCACCGTGGCCTCCGAGTCTAAACCTACCCTTCCCTAACCCTACCCCAACCCCACCGCCACCCACTTACATGTCCCCGATAGCATACATGTACGCGACAGTCCTATACACTGGGCAGTGCCGTTATGCCCATCGCGGACAGTAAAGCGCGATGTTACACAGAAAAGGGCCCTTTTTCGCGCTGAATCCAGACTCTGAATGAAGTAGGTCGAACTGACATGACCCGAGCGAGACAGACAGCGCGGCAGGCTAGACAGCTATCTATAGCTTTTCTGATATAGCTTGACACAGAGCTGCGAAAACAACGGTGTGGAAAAAATAAATTAACCCTCTTGTGCACGTGACCGCCGGTGCTGTACACACAGTACCGTCGGCCGCGAGCACAAGGGGGTTAACTCATTGGAGACGTGCCGCCTCCGGAAACGCGGCTATGCCGCGTATCCGGAGGCGGCACGTCTCCAATGAGTTAATAGAGATGGTTATGAGGAGGGCGAGTGCTCAGGGGGGCGGGTGGGTTGGGGGGGGGGGGGTAGGGGGAGGGGTAGGGGAGAGGTTCGGGTGGAGAGGGGGGGGGGGTGGAGAAATAAAATTGCTATTATCGATTACTATATTTATGATTGGAGAACATTTACTAGAGGCACATCAACGCTGCCTGCCGTAACCTCGCAGTAGAATGCTATTAATATATAATCATGTAGAATCGTGGCTTGAAAAAATAGACCAACCAAAGATGTCTGTCATAACTTAGCAATAATAATAATAATAATAATAATATAACTCTTCTATAGCGCAATATCCTCCCAAGGAGCACTTTACGTCTAGATAATCTAACTAAATGAAACTAACTAAAGTACCGACAATACAATGCTTGAACTATGCCAGATGAAGCTCTCAATCTGAGGCCAGAACAGTTCCGACAGATCTCAAGTCAGCAAGAGGCATAGATTCTCATGAACCAAAGCCGCTGCAGAGGTTCATGAGAATCTATGTCTTTTGCTGAAGCTACAGGCTGACAAACAAACTGTTCAGGAATTACACGTAAAGCAGGATGATGGCACAGGCATCAGAGGAAGCAATGGCTTTTCTAGTATGTGTGTAAAATGAGTCTCAGAGGTAAGTTGTCGCCTCGGAGCAAAAAATTACAATGAAAATGTTGTTCATACGGTAATTGGATTTTTATATCCAAAGATTTTACGACAATGTTTGGTTATTTATTATATATTTTACTTATTTGAATTTTATCGTCAGTTCTCACGAGAGCTGAGCACATGATGTAAAAACATGCGAATCATCAAAATCAAACTCAAGTGCTCTTTGTATTAAACCTGAGTGTTGAATGAATAAAACCGGCGGACTACCCTAGGAGTGGTAGTACTTACTTGCGGTGCTGGGACCAATTGCTATATAGCGGCGCACCTTCCTTAGTGGCTGGTGCAGGACTAAGCTAGCTCATTCAGCTGGTCCCTGGTTGTTTTTGGTGAAGAAGGATGAAAACAGAAAAGATATGCGTCTGTTACAATTTTGACTGCTTTAAAAAGTAGGCTTGATTAACCCCATGACTGCTACTGACGATACTGCTCGGCGCAGCTACTCGTCTTTTCCGCCGAGCACTGACGTCGCTAGCAGTCAAGGGCTTAGCATGTGACTTTGTTATCATAAAGCATGTTTACTTCGTTGTCGTTATTTCATTGCATTTTATAATGCTTGTTTTGAACTTGTGTAAGTCACTCTAATAGACTCGATTCCGTATCTTGCAGGGAAAACAATAATGAGGTTTCGTTTTAAACGAACGACTCGCAACAACACTGAGAGCGAAATCACGACGGACAGACAACACTCCAAACATCTCCATGAGGCATATGCCCTCATGAGCCCTCCGGAGATGTTTGGAATGCTGTCTATACATATGGAACAAGCTGGTTATTCGCAGTGATTTCACTCTCATTTGTTGATGATAGCCATTCGTCACGAACAGAACCTAGCTAATGTCAGGTTATGTTGTTATACTCCACTCCATCTGTGGGAGACATATGCCAGAAAAAAAAAAAACCGATAAATTAGTTACTGAGATTAAGATTATTTGGAACAGGGCTAATACTGCACTGGCATTAGACAATTAGACTTAAGTAAAAATTTGCACGTGTTTTGGCGAAAACCCTTGATTAAAAGCCCGGACAAACATGCAATATCGCGTGTTTGTCTGACTTTTAACCCCCGACCCTGTATGTATATTGTATTTCTGAAATATTTCTTCATTCAACGACAAAAGCCACAAATGACCAAGGAACAAGGATATAAATTGGACTCGGCAAATGACATACATCATCATGAGCCCCCTCGTTGGTCTGGCTTCTTGCAGCTGACTTGTGTTCAGTATTTCTCAGCATTGAAGGGGTCAATCGGCTGTTTTAGTTGAAACACGTGCAGTTTTGACATTATTTTTTATTGTTGGTTTTTGTCTACCGTATTGAAAATACGGTAGACTTCGAAATGGGGCTGGTCGAAGCGCATTCCGGAGAATGCACACGATGTGCTGGGTCGGCGGGCCCTGATTTCTAGCAAAGAAGTAACAAGATAAAAGTGACGTCATGTGTAGCTACGCAAACCTTGATAGAGAACGTACATTTGGCGCCAAACGCATGTGTGTGTGTGTGTGTGTGTGTGTGTGTGTGTGTGTGTGTGTGTGTGTGTGTGTGTGTGTGCGTGCGTGCGTGCGTGCGTGTGTGTGTGTGTGTGTGTGTGTGTGTGTGTGTGTGTGTGTGGGTGTGTATGTGTATGTGCGTGTCTGCTTGTGTGTGTGTGTGTTTGTGTGTGTGTGTGTGTTTGTGTGTGTTTGTGTGTGTGTGTGTGTGTGTGTGTGTGTGTGTGTGTGTGTGTGTGTGTGTGTGTGTGTGTGTGACAGCGACTAGAGCCAGCATTCATGGACAGACAAGCTTGAAACTTAATGATATTTTCCCTACGTAAATTCTCCCGAATGAGTTGTTTTGTTTTTTTAATTACGTTACACGTTGACAAGAAAATGGCCATTTCACAAAAACCGGTTGATCCTCATTTGAGTCCGTATTTTGTGTTTTTCCTACTAGATACTTTGCATACAGCCATATTAAAGGTAGATACTGAATGAGTTCGTAATCCAGCGTGGTACATCTTCAACTTTTTCAATAATAATAAATTCATTTTTGCAAGTTTTGGATCCACTTAATACTCCCATTAAACAGTCAGCCCTGAAAGAGGCTGTGTGGAACAAAACAGTCAGCACTGGAAGAGGCCTCTTGGTGTTGCTCGTGCTATATTTCTTAAGAATTCCTGTCGCTACACAAACCCACAGTGCGGACTAATGGCGGGAGCGCCGTTTGTCCGTCTTTATTTGTGTGCACCGGCGTGTGTGTTGATCAGAAGTTGGGTTAGAGAGAAGGGAAATGGATCAGAAGGACGATAAGCTTAAAATATTAAAACTCTGAATGTTCCTAAAAGAAAAACGCATGTGAGCTCCAAGCAATACGATAGACTTTGGGATGAAATCCTCATATTGTCTTTATTTTCTGGCCATGTCACATCACGCAGACTGAGAGTCAGAAACAGATGTGGAGAGAAAAAAGTCCTGTCATTGAGTGAAGAGATTGTATATCTTTTACTCTTCTGACACGCCCACTTTTAAAATGTCGCGAATTTTTCTATCATACTATTTTTATTGTTAAAATACTAAACAGTCAAATAAAATCACAACAAACACGCATAGCAATGACAAATAGAGTAACATCTATTTAATTTTTGGGTTAAATTTTTTTAATTTTTGAGCTTTGTAAATTTGACTGTAGGCCCGTTTTGTGAAGAATTTTCATTTGCATCTTACTCGCTTTGCAATCACTAGTTAGTCTGGAATTTTTATTTAATAGTTTGGTTTCTTTTGCAACAAACGAATACAGACAACGAACGAGAGCGAAATCGTGCTTGATTACCAGCTTATACCATAAGCACAGACAGCAACACTCCAAACGCCTCCAAGAGGCATACGGATCTACGCCTCTTGGAGATGTTCAGAGTGTTATTTATGCTTATGGTACAAAATAGTCATCCGCCGTGTCTTCGCTCTCTCGTTCGTAGTTGGAAGTCGTTCACTAACCACTACTAACTAAAGAAACGTTCAAGCGAACAGAAATACTCAGCTACAGCAACTTGCTTTCACCACAATGGTGTCTATTATGCACCTGTCTGCTGACATTGCCTTGAGAGAAATTGTTGCAGCTTGGGTGAAAACAACCAACAGCCTGTATATTCATTTGGTAACGTAGACCCACTGTGGCATGCCGTCTGAAATTTTACACTGTCACGCCGACGACAAAAAAAAAAAAAAAGGAAAAAAAAAAAGAAAATAGGTTTGAAGGGCTTGGGACTGAATTCCAGAATAACTCGCGACATCCTGAGGACTGATGAAACTGTCAATGCTTGTTTCTTTAGAGATCTTTTGAGGTATACGTCACAGTCCGAGACAGATCGACCACGATAGTTGAAGGGTGGTATCTGAATAGCTTGGCGCCTACAGGCGCCAAGCTATTCAGACACCAACCTTCAACTATCACGATCAGTCCACATCCTGTAGTAGCATGTCCGGAATTTATAGGTTACAGTGTGCACGAATTGCAGTGCGTCATCTCTTTTAACTCATTCGCTGCGAGCCGCATCCGGCCATGCGGCTTTACGACTTTCTGAACGTAACTGAGTTAACTTGTGCGAACCGTCATACAGACCCGTGGAGTGGGCGATGTGTGCAGTATTGCAAGTCATGCCGCTCGGAATCACGTATGTGCCAATCAGAAACAGGGAATCTGTAGGGGCAGTCTGTCGTCTCTCGGTTTGGAACTGTACTTTTTTTAGATCACGTTATCAGACTGCGACCGGCAGAGAGAGAGAAGAGAGAGAGAGAGAGAGAGAGAGAGAGAGAGAGGTTTTTTTTTTTGTTTGTTGTTGTTGTTGTTGTTTTTTAATACCGCTCTACGAGGAACTCCAGCTTGCTAGCCTGGATAGATTATGCTAGGCACGGAACCGCCTCGTAACCGGTTTTCCTACATCTGCAAGTGGCATAGATACTCATAAACTCCTGCACCGCAGGGGCTCGTGAGAATCTACGTCATGTGCCTCTCAGTGTAGTCGGAGCAGTGATTAGACGAGAAAGGCCCCCACAGCAGTGCCGCTTTTATGAATATTCAGGCGGAAACAACAAGTGCGCACAGGCAGACAGACGTGGGGACGAGACGATAGAGTAAACCTACCCGTTTAACTCATTCTACCCCAAGACCGAAATCCCCAAATTTTGCCGTTGTCTTCTGAAGACTGCATTGAAGTGCAGGACACAGATCGGCCATGATAGTTCAAGGGCGATGCCAGAATTTGGCGCCTATAGGCGCCAAGCTATTCTGGCATCACCCTTGAACTATCATGGTAATCCATATCTTCCTGTGGTGTTTTCTGGAGTAGAATGAGTTAATAATTTGCCTGCTAGTCCGCCAGTGATTTGGGACCTTACGGCTGTCAGCCGTAAAGTCCAAAATCACAGACCAGCAATCATTGAACCCTCAGCTGTCGCGGCACTATAACTGCGGGGTGTATCACATCGTCTTCAACGCCGGTAACGGAGTATTTTCGTTGTCAGAATAAGCTCGCCGGCGCGGCTATTTTTTTCCCCCCAGAGAACACAGCGCTCTTTTTAAAGGGGGGGGGGGAGGAGCAGATTATCAGTTATCAGTATTAAAAACGACGCGTCTTTAACCCCGTTCAGTGCCGGGAAAATGTGTACACCACCCAACTGCAAGAGGTATAGATACTCAAGAGTCCCCGCATTTGCGGGGGCTCATGAGGATCTATGGTTCTTGCTGACACTACTGACTTGGAATCCACGTTCCTGGGCCTGGAAAGTTAGGACATTTCGGTGCTGCATTAAACAAAGAATGTAGAAGTGCGTCAACTGGCCACTAAATGGCTAAAGAGACTCGACCTGCTCCAGCGGTCAGTTGCATGAGTGAGCTTAGTCCTGCGCCAGCCACTAAGCAAGGTGCTCCGCTATAGCGAAGCACCTTGCTTAGAGGCTGGCGCAGGACGCTCACTCAAAACGTGCAATTGGCTCCAGAGAATGAAGGGCCAATCATCTTCTTCATGAACGTTCCTGCTAGGTCTTACACTGACTAAAGCTGGTCAAAAGCGCTTGACTTATCAAGTTCTGTGTTTCGAAAATAAAAGACTTTTCTGTTTCTTCTTCTCCTTTATACGCAAAGTTCTTCCGTTATACACAAGGGTTAATTCCCTCTTTAACGTATGCCTACCGTCACAGTCACACGGATTGTGAAAAGAAGGGTAGATAAGTCAACATTGATAACCCTTTGTCGGTGACGGCAAAATTATCAGTCCAGGCCCGCTAAATCAGTCGAGCAGATCGATTTAAATATGGATTGCCGGTAGGTCCGCTTGATAATGTACACAGTTATATTCTTGGAATATACCTGCGGCATTTGTTTGTCTTGAAATTGTGTCTGACAAACACAGAATTCCGCCGTCCCGGATTACAGACAGGCGGATTGCCTGTGTATAAATCGTAAGCTAAGTTTTATTTCAGTCGAGTACATGAGCTTAAGTTGGCAGGTCCGTTGTAAATTCAACTTCGCACACCTCCCCCAGACGAGAAACGTACATGCAAACATACGGTCCTGTTACGCCAAAAGGAAATTTCGGACACAATATCAATTTGTGTGGACCCAGCAAGAGATATAGATCCTCATGAGCCCCCGCAACTGCGGGGGCCTCATAAGGATCTATGCCTCTCGCTGGCGGCGCCGGGAATTCATTGGTTGAAGGAGTGGGGCCAGGAAACCGCAAACCCCGCCGAGTCAAATGCAATCGCAGTGTCGCCTTGTCCGGGCCGTCTGTCTGAGTTGTAGTAACACCTGCAACGAGGCACTCCCGTTAGGGCTTTGGCGTGAGCAGTTTAAAATTATATTAACCTATTCAGCCCTGACGCACTACAGCAGGAGATGGCTCGACCATGATAATTCAAGGCGCCAAGCTAATCTGGCACTACCCTTGAATTATCATGGTTGATCCATCTCCTGCAACAGGTGCATAGTCGTTAGATGATGCCTCCAAAATCTGAGAAATACGTGCGTCGGGCTGAATGAATTAATCAAATCTTGAATCAGGTTGGAAGCAGTCTCAGTATAGTCAGTAATCTTTACCGACAAAGTCGGGAATGTAATTGCGCCGACGGCGGTTGTTTGTGTCAGTTGTTCATTGTTGTCGGTTTGTGGTGGTGGTTGTGGTTTAGTGGTTGTGCCGGTGATGTTTAGTGGTCACTGAGGTGGTAATGATGTTGTTCGGTGTTTGTATTGTTGTTGCTGTAAATGGTGGTGCTTGCTGGTGGCAATGATGTTGCTGCCCGCTTGTAGTTGTAGGGTGTTTTGGTGGTGGTGGTGGTGATGTTGATGTTCTGCTGTTTAGTGTTGCTACAATCGTCGATGTCAATCGTGACTCGCCCCCCCCCCCCTCCCACCCCGCCCCCCCCCCCCTACCCCCCCCCCCCCCAACCACCCTCCCATCCAATACACACACACACACACACACACACACACACACACACACACACACACACAAAACACATACACACCATCACACACACACACAAACACGCACACATGCGCACACACAAAACACGCACACACGCGCCGCGGCACACACACACACACACACACACACACACACACACACACACACACACACACACACACACACACACACACACACACAAACAAACACACACACACACATATTTCTTCTTACGTTTAATGTTGTCGACAACAGTCGGTGTCTCAATGTAACCGACTTTTATATACGTAAGATTTATTCTCCCGATCCACCATACATTACACGCACGTGCCGTGCTGGTCTGTGATTTTGACCTTACGGCGTCCAGCCGTAAGATCGAAAATCACAGGCCATGCACGCGTCGCCTACTCAAGTATTAATGTCCCTTTGACGATACTCAGAATGGCGGTTTGCTTTTTAAACGCAGTCAGAATCTATGTACACTGACTCGACTTTAGAAATCGTCAATCTTCGACCAGGAGAGATTATCGTCGTCTGTGAGGGAGTAAAAATCCTCAGTAGGGCTACGCCCTCAATTAAAGTCCGTGTCTGCAAGAGGCAGAGATTCTCATGAGCCCCTGCAGATGCAGGAGCTCATGAGAATCCCTGCCTCTTGCTTGGGCTTCAGATCAGCCATTTATATCAGTCCTCGGAGGTTTAACTCTTTCGCTGTTAGTGGCCGTCTCCGAAAGTGTATTTCTCAGTGAAACCTTTGTTAATTCAGCTGCAAAGAGTCTAGTCAATCCCACCGTGCCCGTCCAACGAGAACACTAATGAACCGATGTTGCGCCAGCAAGACGCTTAGATTCTCGTAAGCCCCCGCAACCTACCGAGGCGCATGCAGATCTATGTGTCCTGCACTTGCATGGATCATGCTGACCTCGGTTATCTCAAATGTGACTTGAAACGGTTAAAAGTTGTCCCAGCCTACGACTGGCCATAAAATTGGTTTCAAATAGGTGCAGAGAGCTAAAGTACATGACATTGGGGCATGACACCCTAACTGTTGCTTCACAAAAATTGCATTGCACCGAGAGTACTCCGTCATGATGTCTATCATTTGTCTGTCAACGAGCGTAATGCTATGTATAATAATAAATGCCAGCGAAGGCACAGCAATTTTCAGTGTATGTGCCGGTGTGTGTGTAGGGAGTTGGGGGGTGTGGGAAGGGTGGGGGTGGGGGAGAGACCGCTGAAGCTTGCGGAGGGGGAAGGGGGTGGTGGTAGAAGAAAATTAATCCTTTAGGCTTGACGCACTGCAATAATCTATTCATCAGCCATGATAGTTCAAGGGTGGTTCAGTTTCAGAATAGCTTGGCGCCAAACCAGGCTATTCTGAAACCACCCTTGAACTATCATGGTCGGATCGGTCACTTGAGCTTCGATGCTGTCCCCGGAGGAAAACTTTGTATAAATTTCTACCCGTGATATCTGACGTGATAACGTGATACGTGATGACGTGATACGTGATGACGTCATACGTGATGACGTCATACGCAGGACATTAGTGATCGAAAACAGTGGCGCAGGAACCGGTATACATTAACAAAAAGTGAATGAGCACTGCGTTAAACCTTTCTTGAGTAACTCTTTAAACGATTGGCTGCAAAATGACACTGAAATTGAAATGCCGGGGAAACTGAGCAGCGCTCAAAGACAGACATAGACAACTCGTCAAATGTCATTTCATTTAAACTGACGAAATTAAAAACTGAGTAATGTATTGCTGGCATGATTCAATGAGTGACAGCACAGTTCAAAGTTCTGCACGTTTCATCTGCAAGAGGCACAGATCCTCATGAGTCCTTGCATTGGCAGGGACTCACGAGAATCTGTGCCTCTTCCTGAAACAGATCGGCTGTAGATGTTCCTCAAATCATGTCAGTTTCCTAGCAGGTTGGTCCGTCCCTATACAAAAAGTGGGTAACATCAGTGCCGGAGAGTGATATTTAGCTATTACGCAACCAGAACTGCTCTAATAATAATAAAATAATAATACCGTTATTATATAGGCGCTTTTTCTCAATTTTGGAGAAATCGACTCAAAGCGCCGCGCCTGAAACCCAACACACACACTCACGAAACAGACACGGATTTACGCCATTCAAGACAAACACAGTACAAGACAAACGAAGGGCCAGTCAGCTACTGAAGTTACAGAGAATTTTGATCGCTTGTATTTGAAATTTGTAAAGTGGCCTGAGACCGGTACCAAAGTGTGGGGGGTGGGGGGATGGGGGGAGGGTGGAAGAACCGGAGTACCCGGAGAAAGAACCCCCGACAGTCCGCCCGAATTAACGGTGACACTTACCAGAGGAGAAAAGTCCAACGCCGGAACCCGGTATCGAACCGCGCACCTTAACATATAGCACGCATAACATAAATAAAAAACTGGGCGAATAAAGCATCATCCGGACTACAGTTCTGTCGTGTTTGTTTTGTTCTGGAAAGAAAGATGTATTTGTAGCACCGCCGAATTCGGAGCAAGGGTAAGCGTAAAAAAAAAAAAAAAAAAAAAAAAAAAAAAAAAAAAAAACTTGGTCAGCTGTACGTGAGCTCCGAGCACAGAGCCGCGCTACAGTGGTGTTAGAAAAATCGCTTGCGCAAATCCAAGATAGAACTCACAGCGCTATATTTGGTATCGTTGGAAAGAGCTTTTCCTGCCCTTTATCACGGTGACTGGCGCATGTTTGAATTCAAGAGAAAACTGTATTAGATTTTGGCGTGAAATTTACAAGTTTTAAATTCGTGAGCTATGTTATCTGGGAATGATTGCGCGCACATGCGCCAGCTACCGATGAAAAACTCATTCAAAAACCTTTCGATCGATATATCATCTGACACGGAAGATCAAATCTTGGATTTGCGCAGTGGCTTTGAAAATGACACCCCAACGCGCGAACACGACTTCACAATGGCGCTCGCAATAGAAGCTTCTTTCGGTCAACGATGACGCAAATTTTGCTTGTGAGTTGCAGAAAACATTGAGCAAGTACACAAATGTTTATGATTAATGATAGGCAAAATAAATTTCAGCATTAGAAACGAACACTGATTGACATAATTGATTATTTGGACCCCCAGTTTAATTTTTACGGGCTGTGTGTAGTCGATTTCCAGCCTGAAGTTCACGCCCTCCTTGTGACCTAAATTACAGCCGCTTTGACAAGTCTAGTCCCACTGAAATGCACGCCATATTTACTGCAATACTTCAGAGTTGCACTTGAAACTTTTTCTTAGACAAATATGTTCGACGGTTTCTTTGAAGTAACCGTTTTAGTTGACAACAAGAACGACAACTCCTTGCCAATTAGCAGACGAATTTTTCAGAACGCCAACTCGTTTGGTTTTGACTATGAAAAAATAATGTTTTTTTGTGTGTGTGTTGTGTGTTTTTCTGGTGGTTGCGACGTACTTGTAAATAAAGCAAACGATACGAACACACATTCTTATTATATATTATTATTATTATTATTATTATTATTATTATTATTATTATTATTATTATTATTATTATTATTACATGTATTATTATTATTATTATTATTATTATTATTATTATTATTATTATTATTATTATTATTATTATTATTATTACATTTTATTTTTGAAGTTTTACTCTTTTTGTCAGTTTCTTTCTATAGATAAAAGAAAATCACATTAAACAACAGATAGTTTCGGTTGCTTTTAATTTTATTTAGACAAACACTTCAGGATGCTGTCAGACAGACTACAGCAGAGGAAACGAGGATAATCAACCAAACCCTCAATCAACAAACTTTTCTTACAGCTGAATGTATGACACAAAGTCGGCAAACAACCCAGATATTCAACTCAGACTTTATTTAATGAGGCTTGCTACTCCATCCAGTACTTTCTATGACACCGACGCGTATCCGTCCAATGAGAAAATATAGACTTGACGAAAGACATGAATATCCTGACCAAGGAATGAGTGCTACCGTCCCAGATCACTGATCCTTTCCAGTCCATTCTTCCCTATCTTCTCAGCCGAGCAGCATCTTAGTCAAACAACGACTGCATCTTTTTCTTCTTTTGCAATCATAGCAGATTCATGCCTCTACGACTGAAGCTAGCATTCATAAGGTGTAAAGAAGGTGTGCCCTTCAGTGAGCACTGACCCGAAACGATGGGAGCAAAATGTTTGCCTTTTCTCAGTTATTTATTATTATTATTATTACATGGTATTTATATGGCGTATTTCTCATATTTATAATATAACTCAATGCGCAGAATGCAGCCGCGAACTGAACCCAACAAGCACGCTCACGTGAATCACGCGCATTCACTCACACAGTGTACGTAAACACAGAACATTCACGTGGTGCTAAGGGCAAGCTCAAGCGAGCTACTGCAGTTGTTTTTGAAAATCGTTTGTATTTGAAATTTTATTAAGTTGGCTGAAACTGATATCAAAGTGGAGGGGGAGGAAGAGCCGGAGTACCCGGAGAAAGAACCCCGGACGCACCGCCCAAATTAACGGTGACACTTACTAGAGGAGAAAAGTCCGACGCCAGAACCCGGAATCGAACCTCGCACCTTTAGCATTGGTGGCAGGCGCCTTAACCACCGCGCCACGGACCGCCCCAGTTGTTTTGTGCTGACGTAAGCAAACCCCAGAAAATAGTTACGCGGTTGAAACAAGACCTACATCGAATCCAGAATGTACCCCGCCGCCCACCCCACCCCTCCCGAGACCACCAACAGACAGCACCTTTCTGAGGGACATAAGCCTCTGTTTCTACTCCCCCCCCCCCCCAACCGCTCCCACTCATAACGAATAGCATCTCTCTGAAGCACGTGAGCCCCTGTCTCCACCCCACCCCTACCCTCTTTGTTACTCCGTTAACAGTATTTCAGAAAAGCATTTTTTGGTTAAAATTTGTATTTGTTTATCTATTTTCTCATCCCCTGTGAATTTGACCTTAAGAGAGGTCACTAAATTTGATATGTGTAGAAAGGTCTTAGCACACCATTATATCTTTGGCCCAAGTATGAAGAGTGTGGATTGAATAGACTCCGAGAAAATGCCAACGTTGAAGTTTACGACGGACGAAGGACGGACGGACGACCACTGGCCTATTACATAGATTCACGTTCCGCATGTGAGCATAACACTTAAAAGTATCAACTCCGTTTTTGCTTATGACCATTTCTCACACTGAAGGCTACCAAATACTAAAACTTGACGAAAATCGGTAGAGTGGTTCCAGAGATATCGCACAGACAAAAACTGAAACACTGAAAACACATATGGTTGCAAGGGCCTTTACACTCGGTATGTCAGATAATTTTCCTTTGTGCACATTTCTATTCGTGGTACTTTTACTTTAGCAACAATTTAAATCAAATGAGCCGTCCTTTTTGTAAATAATCTTTAGTGTACAAACACTTTATATATCTATCGTGACCTTAGGACCTCGGCTTTGGTACAAGACACATCTTCTAATCTAATACTGACCAAATATGAAAATTTAAACAATTCTGTTGGTTTCTTTTGGAGAAATCACCTTTAAAGAAACCCAGACAGACACCCACCCACACTCATCAACAAATGCAGGACAAGACCACAAGGCTTGCTGACATCTCGTCCCAAGTGGGCCCCAACATCCACAAACAGAAAACAAAGACAATGACGCTGAACGCAACCAGGGAAGAACCAGTCTTGCTTGCTGGCACCCCGTTGGAGGAGGTGGAGTCCTTCACCTATCTCGGGAGCATCATAGACAAAATAGGCGGCACTGATGCAGATGTCAGAGCACGAATCGGTAAAGCCAGAGCAGCCTTTCTCCAGTTGAAAAAAGTGTGGAGTTCCAGAGTGTTGTTGTCACAAAACACCAAAGTCCGGATTTTCAACTCCAACGTAAAAGCAGTTCTATATGGAGCAGAGACTTGGAGATTGACAAAAGCCACAGTCAACAGAGTACAGATCTTCACAAACAGTTGCCTTAGAAGAATTTTGAAAATCCACTGGCCAGAGAAGATCAGCAACGTCAGACTCTGGGAGAGAACAGAGCAGATAACAGCAGAGAATGAAATTGGGCGAAGAAGATGGGGATGGATTGGTCACAGTCTGAGAAAGCCAGCTTCCAGTATCACTAGGCAGGCATTGTCATGGAACCCCCAGGGAAAAAGGAAAAGAGGCAGGCCGAGAAACACCTGACGTCGAGACCTCCAAGCAGACATCAAGAGACTGGGAACCACCTGGAGTAAAATCGAAGGAGAAGCACAGGACAGGAGTCGCTGGAGGTCTCTCGTCGACGGCCTATACCCTGGCAGGGGTGACAGGCGTAAGTAAGTAAGACAGACACCCAGCTACAGTGACACATAGGATGACTCCAGTAGACCCTCTCTCAGGAACAGGGGAGGGGGAAGAAGAGGTATCTTAAACAAGAAACACGAGGCAGATAGCCACATTGCTTGTTTCCATAGCCAACAGACGTCCTGCAGCTGGTAAATTTGGGAAGTGATGGAAACGCATTCATAATTCCATGTATGAGATACAGCGCTAGAATGCAAGTTATTGTCATATTGTTGTGTTCATATCTGATATGTGCTTGATTTAATTTAAAATTATCACACAGAAGGGGATTTGTCGTGTTTTTGTGTACTTTTATTATCTGATTCACATGCCTACGATGAAAAATACCGAAGATATAGCGTTTTTAGTGAAGGATGTTTAAGCTATGTAAACCCTCATTATGACACATGCCCAAATTGCATTTTTGGTCATTTTAGGCGTGCTGTAATTGCAAACGTATCAATGTGTGGGGCTAGAAGAAAAATTCAGGACAATCTACGTGTTGTTTTGATACGTGACAGTACAAACCTCACAATTCTACCTTCATGTTGTGATTGTATAGGTGTCTATCACTTTCTTAAAAATGCAAAAAGAGATCTTTATAGGTCATATTCAAATGCACACATCTCGGTAGCCAATCAACATAATGTTCTGATTTTTTTTTTTTTTTTTTTTTTTTTTTTTTTTGTTGCATGTGCACTTCTTTGAACGTGTACTTCCGAGTGGTGCATTTGTTTGGTGGCAGTTTCTAAAAAAAAAATTGAGTGGACCTACCTATTCCTAGACATAAGTTATTGGTCGCAGGGGTTTGCTACACGGACCTTTGTATGCCTGAAGGAGGTCAAAGGAACCATTATACCCCGAAGGCCTGAGTGGTACAATGGTTCCTTTGACCTCCCGAAGGCCTACAAGGGTCCGCGCAGCAAGCCCCTGCTACCAATAACGTATTTGTTTTCATTCCTCCACTATTTTTGTAAAAGAAATCAAGAAGAAATCTTCCGACCTGGATCGCGCCAGACATGACTGACGTAAAAGGAATATATATTAACACATAATAGATTTATGACGTAATATAAAATCTTTCATGACGTTACCGTCTCCTGTAGTGTGCCTGTTGTTTTGAACAACACTAAGTAACTTCGTACTTTTAGTACCTTTTGGTCAAATCTTTTATAGAACAAAACTGGCATCCAAGATGCGTCACAAAGAGGGATACAAGAAGTCTGCCATTTGTTGCTACAAGGGTTTTTGTAGCTCGGTCATATGGTACAGTTTGCGCTAAAGGGAGTGGTCGTCGGAAGTAGGGATGAAAACAAACAGCATTGTATCATTACTGCTGAACAAGCGCTTTTCTCCGTTCTGTCCATGACTGTCGATTTTATTTTTCGGCTTCTGTTGTTCTATCTGCCTTCACTTTCCACCAAAGCGAGACTGAACCCTATACACACTCTTCACACGAGTCGCAGGTGCTGCATCCTGATACACCCTATTTCTTGAAATAACACATAGTCCAGCAGCTTTTCGCAATTTCTGCAGACTAAGTAGTTCGTCAAAAGAGTAACAATGGTTTGCAGGTACGAAACGAAAGTACTAATGCCATATAGTTTATGCATGGCAACAATATTTGTCCTTAGGATGGAGACATTTTTGTAGAAGTGTTTTTCGAAAGCTATTTTTCGATGTGAGGGAACCAGTCCTCGTACACCGCCCGGATAAGGTGCAAGACATTTTTTGTGCATAACATTGAAAATTTTAAGCATACAAGTTACAAGTTTATTCCAGTGAGTAAATTAAAATCATCAGCAAGTAAACATGCATACATATATACGATAAAATAAGTTTAAAAGTATTATTTTTAATGCGGTAAGCATAGCCGCGTCGCTAGTTTCAAAATGGCGGTCAGCGAGAAGCCTTCTAAAGAAGTCAATCAGACGCGCACGGCTGATGAAGCTTTACTTTGCTCCTGAATTGAAACAGAGATTATTTTCGATTTGAACATCTTATCAACGTCAAATACGTTATTTTTCCTGGTCTTGAAAACAGACTTTTCCATAGAACTCGGTCTTTTGTGGGAGGAAAGCATATCGAAAGTAAACTCCCTTTGTGCATGTTGTGCAATGTGTCTGCCGACCATCTTCAACATTCTTTGGCCGGATACAACATGCATGTTGTTCGTCTGTTTTTCAGCCTAACGGCTCTAAGTGCAGGTTTGCTCTTTTTTTAAATTTATTTTATTAGTGGAGATGGGATTTTTAACTGGTCAAGCACACTCGTATCCGACTGGTCTTAAGCACAAGCCAGGCAGAGTGAAATCCATCTCCGAACCGTTTCCATCAAATCACCATGTTCAGCTAAACACTTAAATATAAAATTTTAGTTTTTGCAACCAATCCGCACTCAAGTACTCACAAGGACTCTTATGATTAAGCTTTATCAGGACTGCATGAGACACAATACAGATAGTAGCCCTCTCTATTATATTACATGTTTTATTTATTTATTTTTATTGATTCATGTATGTATTCACTTACATATTTATTTATTATTTATCCTTTTAATTATGGATGGAAGGAATTCCTTGATGCACATGATCACTATAGTGGTATGGTAGTGGTCACCAAGGAGAGGAAATTTGTTTTCAATATGCATACATCTGTGCATATTCATAATCTATCCTTTACTTAACATGCATATTTATAGGTCCCAGGTATCCCCAACTTATGTTATTAATTTATTATTTTTTGTTTGTTTGTTTGTTTGTGATGTATGTTTGCACATACACATCAGCATAAAATGATTGATTGTACATTGTTTAACGTCCCGACAGCAACAAGACTTTCTCAGGACGTGCCTGCACTGCTTGTGAAAAAACCCAAACTAAACATAATATTGAATGTATGTCGCCAGCTGGTCTAATACACTAAATAAACCTAACTAGAACCTTTAGCAACACACATCCAATATCAAGAGCTACAAGCAGTGCAGACAGTAGGAAGAGTTTAAAAAAGGTAAATACTGGTGAATGTACCAAGGGTAGACAGAAACACACGCCCCTGAATAGAGGGGAAAACCCACCCTGTGGGGCTGACCAGGGTCACCCTGGGAACTAAAAAGTAGTTAACCCCGCCCAAGTCCCCCAGGGTAGACCTGGGTGGGGGACATCAGCATACAAGATGAGAACATACATATACACATATATGATGTGAACATAACATGTACACATATGGTAATAGGTGCATACCACCCGCTCCCCACCCCACATACAAAACCACAGAACAAACATCTGTGCATGTTCATAATATATCCTTTACTTGGTATTCATATGTCCTAGTTATTTAAATTTATTATTTATTTTTATTTGTTTGAAAAGTAGGTTTTGTTCATATGCTGATGTTCACATACACATATATGGTAATACTGCCCACTCCCAACCCCCACTCCACAACCAGAGAACACCCACCAAACGACACTTACATCTGTGCATGTTCATAATCTATCCTTTACTGAGCATTCATATGTCCCAGGTATCTTGACTTACTTTATCTTTTTTATTTAACCGCCATGAGATGGCATTGGTCGCCTGCTCGACATTAAACCCAAATAAGTATATATTTAAATTATTTATTTATTTTGTTTGCTTGTATTGAAGGTTTTGTACATACACATCAGCAAACAATGATTGATTGATTGTACATTGCTTAACGTCCCGACAGCAACAAGGCTTTCTCAGGACGTGCTTGCACTGCTTGTGAAAAAAAACAACTAAACAGAAAATTGAATGTATGTCGCCAGCCGGTCAAATACGTTAAATAAACCTACAACATGGGGCCTAAATAAAGCTAAGACTGTCTAGCAACACACATCCAACATCAAGAGCTACAGGCAGTGCAGACAGTTGGGAGAGTTTTAAAAAGACAAATACAGGTGAATGGACCAAGGGTAGACAGAAACACATGCCCCAGAATAGAAAGGAAACCCACCCTGTGGGGCTGACCAGGGTGACCCTGGGAACTAAAAAGTACCTAACCCCACCCAAGTCCCCCAGGGCAGACCCGGGTGGGGGCATCAGCAAACAAGAAAATATACACATATATAGATGGTAATAGGTGCCATACTGCCTGCTCCCAACCCTTACCTAAATACACACATAAAACCGCAGAACACCTACCAAAAGAAGGACATACACATCTGTGTATGTTCATAATTTTTAATCTATCCTTTACCTAGCATGCATATGTCCCAGGTACCTTAGACTTACTTTATCTTATTTATTTAAATTATTTATTTATTTTGTTTGTTTGTTTTGTTTTGTTTTGTTTGTTTGTAATTTAGGTTTTGTACATACACATCAGCATACAGCTCAAGAACATACACCATGGTGCCCCTGTGCATGTGGCCACCAGTACTATTCTGTCAGATCTGTCACACCCAGCCAATCATCTCTTCGAGCTTCTGCCCTCTGGCCGGTGGTTTCGTGCTTTTAAAGCCAGAACCTCTCGATTCAGATGCAATTTTTTTTCCAGAAGCTGTCCTCAATACATCACCATGCACGGAACAACGTGATTCCATGATTTGTGACATATGACTGATTTGTGTTTAATATTGTGTTTATCTATCTTTTAGTGCTGTATATAGGATGATCGCCAACTAAGTGTATGACATGATGAATGCCCTACAAGTGAGGACATATTTTACTGTCGCCATGCCACACAAAAATCCTTGTAACGTTTTACTTGGTGAATAAATGTCTTATGTCTTATACACGTACATGGTAATAGGTGCAGTATCACTCGCTCCCAACCCCAATCCAGTTACACACACAAAACCGCAGAACATCCACCAATGTACATCTGTGCATGATCATAATCTATACTTTACTTAGCATTCTTATGTCCCAGGTATCTTTGACTTACTTTATCTTATTTATTTAACTGCCATGAGATGGCCGTAGTCTACCGCGCGGCGTTAAACCCAAATAACTATTTATTAAAATTATTAATTTATGTTTGTTTGTAATGAAGGTTTTGTACATACACGGTAATAGGTGCCATACCGCCCCACTTTCAACCCCAGCCCACATACAAAACCACAGAATACCCACAAAAGACATGCACAATTGTATACTGATTGGCATTAGTGGACTGTAAAATCTATATATAGAGACTTCAGGTTAAGCAAGTGGCTTGTATTGACTGCCTGTATTTTAGCTGCCCACCTACAAATTTCATGTGTCCAGTTAGCCACACTGCACATGCAGCCATCAGTTCTGTGAAAAGTACTGTTGGCCTCATGCACAGGGGCACCAAAACTTAGAGATAAGGCCACACCTGATAACAATAACAGTACTAATAATAATATGCCTACTCAGCCACTAGTTCTGTAAACAGCACCTTTGTAAACAGTACCAGTGGCCAAATGCACACATACATCATGGATGTTGCTACCACTGATCACTTCAAACAATAGGCTGCCCAGTTCACATTTTGATACCGTGAACTAGCCTGCACATGCAGTCATCAGTTCTGTAAATAGTACTGGTGGCCACATGCACAGCGCACCAAACTTAAAGGTGAGGCCAAAACTGCCACCTCATCTACTCTACACACACACATATCAATGATACAGTCAACCTCTGTGTGCGTTAGGGGGAACACGCTTAAAGTATGTGACTGTAAATCTTACAGCGAAATGTCAAAACCAGTAAGAAGATAATGTAACAGCAACAAGTACATGTACTTTGTAAACCACTCAAAACATGACAACTCATCGAGTCTAATGGTGTTATGAGTGGGTGATGGAAACACTGAAAGAAATAGTACGTGTACATTATAAAGTATGTGCCTTCCCCCTCCCCACCGCCCCCTCCCATAACTAGCTGTTTATCATAAAACATAGATATCTCATTCATTTGATCACTTGACTGATTTATTAAATCATCTCTGTGTCACTTTCTCCGTTTTCTTTCTCGTTTTAATCCCAATATGTCAGTGCTAATGTCAGCTGCTAAGAATCCTTGCAGCGAACTGCAAATGTCTATATGCAGACAAACTGCAAATAACACAGCAGCAAAATAAGTTCCTCTTTTGTGCAGTAGGCTACTGCTAGCAAGATAGGGTTCAATTTTAAACAAAGCATTGCATGAACTTCCAAGCGTGTTCACATTGTGCTGTGTATTTTTTTTTTCAGTGTGAAGTGTACTGTACCATCAGTGATCACCGAGACTGCAAAATTGGCACTGGCAGTGATCGCACATCACAACATAGCTTGTCAGTGCAACTGATTAAAATAAATGTTACTGCTGCATAAAATAATTAATCAAGTTCCGAAACTTTGCTCAGCCATGACAGTTAAAACCAAGTGGTGTGGCACTCTTTTTCTTTTACAGAATGCAGCATAGGTTTTGAAGATAGCGTTTGTGTTGTGGGTTACGTTTTGTTTTGGTGCTGTGTTGTCGAAATGAAACGGGCAAAGCGATGGTAAAGTGAATGGAAATAAACGTGACAAACCTTTATCAAGCCGTAAAAATGCACACAGCAACTTGACACGTTTGCTTTTTTTTTTTTTTTTAAACAAACAAGCTTATGTAGAACAAATAAAAAAGAACCCGTCGGCACACAGAAATTCACGTCCGCGGAGACGGCATCACGTGATGTTTTGATCACGTGATTTTGGGATACCTTATTGTTGCCAAACGATATTAATTTTGCGTTCAAGGCAAGCGTTTTCGTAATTGTTTCTTCTCTTAATATATCTAAGTGTGAAAATATTACTTTAAAAAATGAAATCCTTTTAAGTGACATATAGTGCATACTACCACTGAATACAGGAACAATGAGACCGTGTAAACTACTGATCCCCTGTAAACATGGCCGCGAAGGTCCTGGTTTCGTCTGCAGCCATACTGGAAACAAAATGTGCTACAGAAAAATGTCTCCATCCTCCGGCGGTTTAAAACGAGTGCGCACTGCTTTTATTCATACTAGACTTCATTTTGATATACCCAAACCTTTGTTACTCTCTAGAAAATCACTATCTCGTAAACGGCTGATCGTCTATGAAGGGCAGCTGCTAGACTAACAGGATCAGGATTTTATTTAACGTCTTTTTACACATTGGTGATATTAGACCCAAAATAATTTTTTGTAAAAATCAACAACCAAACACGCAACTTGTTAATATCAAAGAATATCAATAATTAACATCCAAACCCAAACACACATTACTTATTATAATAGTTTACCCACCGGACTATGAATTCTGATATTAACTATTTGAATTTCAATATTGCTATGTAAGATGTCATACATATTTTCTGCTAATTGTTCAACTGTTATGTTATTTAGTGTCAACAGATTCGTTGTAATAGGACATTTACAGATCATAATTATGTTTAACAGAGATGGGGCTTAAGCACTCGCATTTGATATTTTTTGTAGGTGTAGGGGGCTCTGGATAGAGGTAGCACCTTTGCTGTTCGGCAGCTGCGTCCTACATAGGACGGACGGGCATCACTGGTCCTCATCCATCTCCTTAATCTCTCACGTGCTGGCTCCAAGCGCCACACCCTGGCAAACCACCTCAGCTGGTGGGCTAAACCACGTGAGGGGGTGGTGTTCACATTGCACCACTAGGCGGATGAGCTGTTTCTGACAGCCAACGGCTAGAGGACGGAGGAGATCAGGTTGGATCCAACGGCCAAATGTGGGGGAGTAAACCCTTCAAATCAGGAGTGGAGCCCTGAAGGCAGACAGCTGCCTGTATTCACGCACTGTTCTGGCAGCTCCTGCAGCCAAACTGGTGCCAAACGTACTGCTTTGCATTCCTTTGGATACATCAGCGAGGCCGAGAGGGGGATCTTGACGACTGGGCACCCCAGGATCTCCATACACTTCGCCCATGCTTGCGCCCTGGAGAGGTCACTCCAGTGACTGACCCAGCAAGCGCATATACTCTATTGTCTTCCGAGACAGGATGCCAAAATTGATATTTTTTGAGAATTTTGTTTTCCAAGAATTTAGTCTTAACTTGTATATCAACGAAGCTGTTTTTCTTAAACAAGGTGGAACATGATAAGTATATTTCATATCATTTTTGTGAAAAAAAACTGTTAAGCATAGAGTACATTTCATGTAGAGATAATTGCATATTATTACAAAATGCTGATGACGAGGCGGTCCGTGGCGCAGTGGTTAAGGCGCCTGCCACCAATGCCAAAGGTGCGCGGTTCGATACCGGGTTCCGGCGTTGGACTTTTCTCCTCTGGTAAGTGTCACCGTTAATTCGGGCGGACCGTCGGGGGTTCTTTCTCCGGGTACTCCGGTTCTTCCACCCCCCCCCCCCCCCCCACTTTGGTACCGGTCTCAGGCCACTTTACAAATTTCAAATACAAGCGATCAAAAATCTCTGTAACTTCAGTAGCTGACTGGCCCTTCGTTTGTCTTGTACTGTGTTTGTCTTAAATGGCGTAAATCCGTGTCTGTTTCGTGAGTGTGTGTGTTGGGTTTCAGGCGCGGCGCTTTGAATCGATTTCCCCAAAATTGAGAAAAAGCGCCTATATAATAACGGTATTATTATTTTTCTCTATTTATAGCTCCCTTTTTTGCTTGTCTGTTACAAATTTTATTCCAATAAATTCCGCAGTGTGAGGGTATCCAAATAAAGTATATCCCTATTCCTCTGGACATAATACAGCTTATAATAGTTTTATAATCCCAGTTTTTTTGACTATATTATAGGACAGATTTAGAATCAACACAAATCAAAATGTTAAATATATCATAAGGTATAAGTTGAATATAATTTAGTGCCATGAGAATCGCATACAGTTCAGAAGTAAATATAGAAAATCCTTTACCGAGATAAAAAGATTTCTTCACTTTAGATCCGGAATAACAAAGCCTGCACCACAGTCTGAATAATCTAAGACAGACCCATCTGTGAAAAGTTTCAAATTTTTAAAATATGTTTTCTGTAATTTTTCTTTCACTAAATTTGCTAAAACGTCTACATCCTCATCTTTTTTTTTAAAAAATCTGTGTAATCTATATCGAAAGTAGCATTAATACGTTCCCACGGAGGTATAGTAGGTGTTACTGGTAAAACTGGTATAGACTTGATATCTGTATTGCAGTTTTCTATAGCATCTTTGACATAGTTGCTTATAGGTAGAAGATAGGGGATTCTTTGCTCTCTCTTCGGGAAATCCACATCTGCGTCCAAAAATATGTCTTCTCGTACGGAATTTTGACGGACAGGCTTCGGACAATGTATTTTGCAGTTGCTAATTTACGATTGTCAGATAAAGACAGAATGCCTGCTTCTTTGTAGGCTTTTACAGCATTAGTATGAACTGGCACTCCAAGGGCTCATTTAACTGCTTTAATCTCAATGCTTTGCAGTTTCTTTAGAAGTGTAGCTGGGGCAGTAACGTAGACTTCCTAACCATATATATAAGTGTTGATCGAAATAAAGATGTACCAAGATGTAAAAAAGTTTTAATGTCCTGACTCCATGGTTGTGAGTTTATAATTTTTAACAAGTTAAGTCTTTTTCTTGCTTTATTTAATGTCTTCAATATGAAGTCTTCAAGATAACTTTGATGTAAAATGTACGCTTAAAATTTACACTCTGTTGATAGTTTAAGTGCGTCCCGTTTATGGATAATTTAGGTAATGTTTTAGCTCTTTCCCCATTATTGAAAAGCATTAGACATGTTTTTTTTCCCCCCAGATAGTTCTAGGCCATTTTCTTTCATATAGTTTAATAATTTGTTCAATTCAATCTGATAAATTTTTTTAACGTAATCTACGATTCTTTTTGGGGTACGTTTTCTGAGATTAGTGTTTATCCATATAGCAATATCATCTGCATATTGTGCCACAGTTGTGTTCTGTTATAGAGATTCTGGGAGGTCGTAAATTAACACAGTGAACAAAAAGGGTGAAATAATTATCGATCCCTGAGGAATATCCATATATATTTTCTTAAAGGTTAAATAACTTTTATTTGGTGCAGACAAATCTTTCAGACAAAAATATTTTAAAGGGACACGCCTGACCTTTTTTAAGGCTTCAGTTCGCAAAAAGCTTTTACTGGGATTCAGTATACATACCCACTTAGACAGTGACCACCCTATTGTCCCACCAAATGCTTTCTTTCGTCTGTTCAAAGCGAAAAGAAGTCACCGGAATCTTGTGATGAACGCCATGAAAAGATTGCTTCTGATAGGCGATGGTAGCTGACGTCATAACTATTCTATACGACCTTAGGTCATCTGCATAATTATAACCAATCAGACAAAAGATGGCGGATGAACCAGCGAAGAAAACAAGAAAGTATTATCGACTCGCGCCGACAATGACAGACTCGGAATTGAAGAGAAGAAAGAGGAAGAGGGACAAGATACCCCTAAGAAAAACTGACATCGGACAACGCAATATAGACATGTGGCAACGCGTAAAGCAAGAGCTTGGCTTGAACGCCCATCTAGAATTTGTTCCTTTCCTGCTGAATCAGTGAGTAATCTACGGTCTTTGTCGATCTTCCTATAGTTCCTCGAGCGCTAGTGATTTTCAGAGTTCATGATCTTCAGTAGAATTTATCTCTTACTGATTTCGCAAGATTTTAAACCAGTTTCATCATATAGTTATATGCAGAAAGTATGTATAAATACCAATGTTCTGTTTCAATGATGGATCGCGTTGCGTGTTTCCGAGGGGTAAAGGATCAAAGGTCAAACTAGGCCCGGCACCGTGGAAACAGGTTTGTCGGCGTCAGTTGCGAGTCACTGAAATAAGCCACGACCTCGTCACGATCATTATTAGTAAATACTCTCAGGTTAAGCGGAACCCGCATTGTGATTTTGACAGCATAGCGAATATGGAAGGTTTATTCTACTTTTCTCGTGAAAAGTTACGTCAAAGGGAAGCCGGAAAACATCAGTACACGTGTAGGGGAGGAGCCCCTATTATGAAACAGTGCCTATTGTAAAACACCTTGCTGCCGGCGAAACGGAATAACTTTTCCAAATTCCGCCTGTGCAGTAATATAAAGCTACTTCAGTGAGCCTTATTTCGGTGCAAGAATGTCAGGCGTGATGAAAACGAAATCACGCCGAGAAAATGTGATTTTTGACCCTTCTTCATCTAATTTTTCGCCATTTTCAAAACCTACATGAGCATTCAGTTTTGTGATTTAAAATAAAAGCTACTCTTGTCATGAAGAGCAATCATCGGACATCAGATAACCAGCGGCAATCATTTTGGTTCTCTTTTTGTTGTTTTGAAGGCACGCATTTTCCTGGAGAGGTATATTGTTCCTATTATGAAACACAATGAGCACCTAATATGAAACGTGTTTCATAATTAGAACAGTGTTTCATATAAGGAGCAGTGTTTGTCTAGCATATATATCGGAAACCATCCAGCCAGTTTGTTCCAAATTTCAGAGGTTGATACTTTTTCTCAATGCAGAGTATCCCACACCAGGATCATGTCACTTTGGTCAAGGTCAAGGTTACAACGGCTATATTTATTATGTATGCCCTTGTCCAGGCAATGTTACTGTAAACACCGAAACGATGTGATCTGAATGGCAAATTGTGATATTTTGTGACGACACAGAGTGTTGCATACCCGAATCTATTCACTGTCGTAAAGGCCAAGGTCACAACGGCCATATTTGTTTTGTACAGAATTGTGTGCTAGGCAATATCTCAATAACCATTGGGCCTATTCAATCCAAATTTTTCCCCACCCGGGTCTGCCCTGGGGGACTTGGGTGGGGTTAGGTATTTTTTAGTTCCCAGGGTCACCCTGGTCAGCCCCACAGGGTGGGTTTTTCTATCTATTCTGGGGCATGTGTTTCTGTCTACCCTTTGTCCATTCACCTGTATTTGCCTTTTTAAAACTCTCCCTACTGTCTGCACTGCCTGTAGCTCTTGATATTGGATGTGTGTTGCTAAATGGTCTTAGCTTTATTTAGGCCCCATGTGTTAGGTTTATTTAATGTATTTGACCGGCTGGCGACATACATTCAATGTTCTGTTTATTTTTTTTCACAAGCAGTGCAGGCACGTCCTGAGAAAGCCTTGTTGCTGTCGGGACGTTAAGCAATGTACAATCAATCAATCAATCAATCAATCAATCCAAATTTTAGATTTTAGTATTTTACCATAACACACATTGCCATCAATCTTAACTGTGCCTCTACCTCAAGGTCAAGGTCATAGTTGCCATATCTTTCTTGCGGATTATTGAGTAGAAAATACCTCTGAAAACGCTGTACTGATTTGCTCTGAATTTTTAGAAAAAGATGCCTTACCCTCAAAGGTGATGTTTTTAACAGAATGAATTCACGACCTTTAAGGTGAAGGTCGGAGAGGCCATATTTATGTGAGCCTTTGTGCAGGCAATATTTCTGAAACCACAGGCCTGATTTTTTCCAACTTTTGTTTGATGATATTTGCACTTAACCCCTTCACAGCCGAGAAACTCTCAATAGGATTTATCTGCAAGACACATAGATCCTCATGAGCCTCGCGCGATCGCGGAGGCTCATGGCGATTTTGGCTCTTGCTGATACAACTGACATATTTATTTGACGTTTGGGATTCCTTGAAACTGAATTAGGAAAGATTTCAGAGCAATATTTGCGTCTAGTGGGAGTGAAGCGAATAAAACAGATATGTCAAAAACCAGGTTTATGTCGTTATGTCACTTCAAGATGACGCGCACAGTTGTCAGGAATGCTTTCAGACACTAGACAAAATGGCGAATTACTGTCTGCGGGGAGGGGGTGGGGCTAAATAGTTGTTCCAAGAGCAAACCTTGTTGGCTTAGGTGTGACAGCAAATGTGAAACAGTATAAATGTAGTCACCAATCGTCCATGCAGCCGCTCTTCAGCCGTCGTGTGTGTATGCGTGCGGTTTGTATAAGGCAATTTCTTAGGGGCTATAACATTCACAGACTTAAACTCGACACAATTGTAGTTTACAAGAACAACTTTACCTACATATTTCACCTGTACAAAAGGTCAAGATCATCCCAGGTCGATGTGTTTGTAAAGATTAGTCATTTTTTGAACACAATTTTTTTTAAAGTAACTTTGGGAGCAAAAGTTTGAAAGTACGTAAGTATGCATTTTATACCACGAATACTATTGCGAATGACCTCTCTTTAAGGTAGAGGGCAGTTAAATTTTTTTTTTTTTTTTTTTTTTTTTTTTTTTTTTTTTTTAAAGAACGTGCGGGAGATTTCATAGACCTTTTCGTGGGAACTCTTCCTGTCTGCGGAGTCACAGTTGCTGAGAATGTGAAGAGAGTGAGGACCTACAAATGCGCCACAAATGCGAGGGGTGGGTGGTGCTGGTGTTAGTGCGGGTGGGAGGTCGCGGGAAGGGGGAGAGAGGTCTGGGGACCTTTTCACCAATGGGCGAAAAATCACATGACGGACTGTTTACAATTTCCAAGAAGAGGCGCTGGAGGGTGTGTGTTTGTGTGTGTGTGTGTGTGTGTGTGTGTGTGTGTGTGTGTGTGTGTGTGTGTGTGTGTGTGTGTGTGTGTGCGTGTGTGTGTGTGTGTGTGTGTGTGTGTTTGTGTGTTTGTGTGCGTGTGTGTGTGTGGGGGGGGGGGAGGGGTTTCAAACTCCCCAATATGGAAAATTACACATTAAAAAATATCTTCTCCCCCTGAATTTGCTTCTGAATATGTACATAAACCTGTGTCGATAATGCTAGCTTGTATCAAGTTTTACTTCTGAGGTGGAAAAACTAAATACAGCAGTAGCTTTTATTCCCCCATACATAGAACATTTTCAACACACTTGCTGACATGCCTGCCATTTGACCTTTGGAAGGAGCCAATAAAATTAATATGCATAGATAGTTTAACCCCTAGCAAAACATTTCCACTGGGGTCTTACTATTGCAAAGTTCACATACGAACTACCTGTAATAACAACAACCTAAAATAAAAGCCTTCTTACTTCTCGTGACCTTTGACCTTAACGAGAGGTTAACTTATTAGAGCTAGAGCTGCAAACAAACGTTGTATCATCAGTTTTCTCTTTGGCAAGTTTTAAAATAAAATTGTAATTCTTTTCTTTAAGAATCGCCCGTTTATTGACTTTTGTAACCTTGACCTTTCATGGAGGTCAGCGCAAGTGACAATCAAACTATTGTTAAATATGATCAATGTGCCAAATTAGAAGTCTGTGGCTCTGATGGGCTCTCAGAAATTCAAAATGATAACATCTGTCACAATTGGATATACACAGGATGATGGAGTGGACCAGTGGCGGATGACTCATTATATTTAACTCACTTTTAATAATAGATGAACCTATAATGTATGCTAATCATCTCTCATACCTTAATTTTCCAACAAAATGTAGGTGAAACCTGTGAAAAGGACATAATCACACTGTTTCATAATAGGAAACCTTGTGTTTCATATTAGGCAAAATGGTGCCTAATATGAAACAATGTGTCATTTTTTTTCAAACTGGAACTGCTTCTGCGTCGATTCGAGTTTTGGTATTTGGCTTTGTCCTAAGATGCATCAATATAATCTCTACCAAAACCTGGTTTCGGACTTTTTTCTACCTTTCTTTGGACGGTCGCGCGAGACGTTTTTGCTTAAGTGTTTCATACATGTGTCTCCTCCCCTACACTGATAGGTGTGTACGCCACGCCGATGACCTCGTGACCTGCAGTATTGCGATACACTGATAGTCGGCCGGGTTCTGCTTTGTGACGTAGGCTCATAAATATGCATATTAATTCCAAACAAGGCCGATACACACGATAAATCCGCGACTCGGGTACAAAAACAATACTCCCTCCAAACGATAAATTTCGACATTTGGCATTGTTATTATACCATAAAGCTCTAAGATAGTACACAAAGGACCCATACACATACTGCCAGCAGTATCTGTTGCAGACAGGTGTTTTTTTTTACTGTGTTGAGATGCTTGAACCTGGAGAAAATAACTTTAATGTACTCATACATAAACCCGGTTACGCCAATCTGTTTTATTTTGTATCATAATCTAGCAAACACTATCGTAAGCCTTTGTCACTTCAAAAAGGTTTTTAATATACTTTTTCTTTTTGAAAATTGTTTTTTAATGTTATTTGTGAGTTTAACTAAATGGTCTGTTGTACATCTACCTTTCCGAAAACCAACTTGATTAACTGGAATTATATTCTGTTTTTCACAGTAGTGAAATAACCGATTTAAAATAATCTTTTCCATTACTTTGCAATCTTGTGATGTTAGTGCAATAGATCTATAACAACTAATCAATGTACTTGGTTTACCCGATTTGAGTACTGGAACTACTACTGACTGCTTCCAGATAGTAGGAAGAGATCCATTAAACCAACATTTTGGGTAAAATTTATGTAGTAATTTTTTCCACGGTTCAGGTAAATGATTAAGTAGTTTGTAAGAAATTCCATCTATACCCACTGCACTAGAGTTATTTGCAAACGACTGTAAATCATATAGGAATTCATTATATTGAATTGGAACATTTATGTACTGAGAATGATTAGAAACTGGATCTTGATATTCTGCTTTTACTTCTTCTTGTTTTCTGAGGTTTATGTTTGGTAAACTAAGACTTGATGTGAGACTGCTTGCTGCAAACATATTAACAAAGGCCTTCGCTTTATCTACTGCACTAGGAAATGTGTTGCCTTCTACTGCTATCGGATACATTTGTAATTTGTATCCATTTTTTAATTCTGATATTTTTTTCCTAACCTTATATGTATCTTTTGATTTAGACACTTCATTTTTTACAGAACTAAGGCCCAATGATTCTTTTTGGCTCTTGCCACTATTCTGTTACAGTGTATTTTTGTTTTTTTCATTTCACTAAAGTTCTCTTCAGATTTATTTCTCATCCATTTTTTTAAGTGTTCCTTCTTTAATGCTTGTTGATATTCTTTATTCCACAAAATATTACCTGAATATTTTCCTTTTGATTTTCTTTGCATTTTGGTAGAGACTTCTCCGCCGCAGAAAGTACAGCTTTTGTAATATTTCCATAAAATGTATCTATAATTTCATGCTCTATACTTGCAATGTGTATGGGACAACAAGACTGTCTCATACAGTTCCCAATTAGCATTGCTATACTGAAACTTTGGTATTTTGTCCTCAATATTGCAATATTCATCTTCTTTCTTTAACGTTTAATTGTACAATTTTGCTATATAGCAACAATAAAGTTATCTTGAATCTTGAATAATGATTGGGAGATGATCACTTCCCAAACAATCTTCCTCAGTGATTCAAGTACAATTTGTTGCCAAGTTTGGGCTTACTAGTGATATATCAATAGCAGGTGCTTTATGGGTATATAAATCTGGGATTCTTGTGGTTCTTCCATCATTTAAAATGATTAACTTAGAGTCTGAAATATTTTCTACTAGACGATTGCTTGTTACAATCGTACATCTAGACTCCCAGAAAGGTGCATGAGCATTGAAGTTTCCTAGGACCATCCATTGACTGGAAGTTGTCTGCTGAGAATCAATATCTTTTAGCCAGTCAGTGTTGTCATCTTTTGGCCCTCTAGGTATGTATACGGATATCACATTAAAGTATTTTGATTATTAATTTTTACCAAGGCCCCAGTGATATAGATATCATTTATATCTTTGGTTATAGAGTACGTTTTGCGCATTGAGTTATATTATAAATATGAGAAATGCGCCATATAAATATTATTATTATTATTATTATTTACGTATTTAGTGACGAATATTTTAGGTCATCTCTAATGCATAACGCAGTTTGGACTTTATTCGTTATCGCGTCATAATTGTATAGAGGAGGATAATAATATCCTTGAAGTTTAGGGAGTTTTTTTTACGTTCTACATTCAGAGACTGTAACGCTAATATGCAATACTCTGATTGTGAGATGTGATTCTCGAAGGATAGAAAATTTGTTGAAATTGATCTGCAATTCCACTTGAACACTTTCATATTGCTCAGTGATCTCTTTGCAGCGAAGTAAGGTCAACTTAAGGAAAAGGATAGCAAAATATACAAAATACAAATAAATAATACAAAACAAAAATAATGAGCTCTTTCAAAACACAAAGAATCGGTATATGTCAAACAGTTCAGTACTATATCAATAACTAGAACTAAACTATCTGGGTATCATTTCAAAGTTTCTTTCGAACCGGACTTGATAATGTCGTTAACTTTAACACATTTGAATTGATAATCAGTTAGCTTATTTATATTTCATTTGGTCAGAAACTTTGTGTGAATACCAGTGACCCCTCCAATCTTAGTATCCACTGGGATGCTTGGGATAGTGGTATCTTAATGTTCGTTTTGGTTTCTCTCAGAATAAGTTAGATAATAATAATAATAATTACGGTATTTATAATGCGCTTATCTTATAATAATTATAACTCTAAGCGCGCACTCACAACTCGCGCACGCAGACAACGACTCACGTACCACAAATAGTGAAATACATTACGACAGTCAGCTTGGGGTGGGGAGTGTGGTGGTATAGTGCTAGAACTGTTGAACGAGGTGAGTTTTGAGGGCGGACTGGAAGGAGGAGAGAGAGAGTGTTTCTGACGAAGAGAGAGTGGGAGAGTGTTCCAGGTGGATGGACCGTATACTGAAAAGGAGCGGGGGCCGAAAGTGCTGAGTTTGGTGCGGGGGATGTGGAGGCGGAGAGGGTCGGAGGCGGAGCGGAGGGAGCGGGGAGGAGTGTAGGGGTGAAGTAAGTTTGAGAGATAGGCAGGAGCGCAGTTGTTCAGGGATTTGTAGCAGAGAGACAGAATCTTGTATTGGATGCGTTGGGGGATGGGAACCCAGTGAAGGAGTTTGAGCAGGGGAGTGATGTGGTCGGATTTATTCTTTCTGAGGACGAGGCGGGCAGCATTGTTCTGGACGCGCTGGAGAGTGAAAGTGGTGGAGTGAGGGAGGCCGGAAAGGAGAGAGTTGCAGTAGTCGATGCGAGATAGGATGAGAGAGACAGGTCACATTACATAGTCAAATTTGGCCAGTTCAGGCGGCCAGAGGACCGGTGTTTTTAAAAATAATTTTTGCCTTGTTTAAAAATTTGTAGTATGGCTGAATGTTGGAATTTGCTGGAAATGTTTGGTTAGATGAGAGGAGACATGTTTGGTGCTTTGATTCATACCATCCTGAGCTTATCCAGTGGACAATTGTGGGCCTATGTTGAGTTGCCATTGACGTAGTAATTTGAGGGGCACGCTGATTTCAGCTGTGCTTGGGTGTGGGGTTGGTAAGGAATCAGGTTCATAGCCAAGAAATGAGACTGTCAATGTGCTGTTTTTATTGTTATTTTGTGCATGGCAAATGTGCAGCTGGTGGGCAGTAGTGTTTTTTAGGGGAGTGAAATATTAGGGGATGCCTGGGACTGACTATGGCTAAGAGACTGGACAGTACGGAAACGGCACTGTGTTCCGTGGCCTGTCAGCAAGTTTGGTGGCAGCTTCGGTAGTGAGGTATTTTCTGATCTGACTGATGCGGCGGAGGTGGAAGTAGCATGCCTGGGCCGTGGCGGAGACGAAGCTGCTCCTCGAAAGAGAGGAATCGAGGATAACGCCGAGGTTTTTGGCCGAGTCAGAGATGGGGGTGCTGTCGAGTTGAAGGTGGAGAGAGGGAGGGAGTTGGGAAAGTTTCTGGCGAGTGCCTACCAGATACATGTCTGCCGATGTTACGTGCGAAAGTTGAAGACCCCCTTGCATTTGGATGTATTGAGTCCTGCAGATGAAAGATAGTGTTAATGTTTTCATGATGAATTACGGAAATGTTCTACCGTGCAGCTACCGTAAGCCTACTTACTCAACAGGTGACTCTCTTGACGGAGCAGGTGCAACGCCTACATCCTGGCTTCAGCAGAGGAGTCGACGTCTCGACCCAAACGGACATGGAAGGCCGACGTCAACTGACCTACGCGGCAGCGGTCAAGTCCACCTCCACGGCCAGGGTCAAGACAGACAAGCCTGCTGGAGCCACTGCAGCTGCCGCCTCCGGCACGTACTTCTTTATCTCATTCCGCTACCTCAGCTTCCCAAACAAAGGTAAGCGGAATATGTAAACAAAAGAGACAGGAAGATCGAAAAAAAGCAACATTAGAGATGACGTCAATTGCCAAACTGCGTCAACATCACAATCAAAGACCGTAACAATGCCAAGAGTAGCAATATTTCATTATTCCACCTTGAAAGGCGTACGATCTAACCAGCTTGGAATCTCGTACGGTTTGTCCGTATCAAAGATAAGCGCCTTCACCGTTGAAGACATTTCCAAAGCTACGGCGGACAGCATCAAGGAAGACGTCGATGCTGTCGTGCTACATACGGGTGTAAATAACATTAAAATATTAAAATCCACGCCGGCACTGCTGGGAAATAATTTGAAACAACAGTGCGTGATCTAAAAAAGAAATTTCTGGCAGGCCATATGGTAGTCAGCAAGATCACCCCATGCAAGGATATTCAACTGAACATATAACGAGAGATTTTCAATGCCACGGCGGTGTCAGAACTTACTGAGGACCAGAACATGATCATCTAATGACTATGCACCAGTTGCAGGAGATGGATCGACTATGATAATTCAAGGGCAGTGCCAGATTAGCTTAGCGCCGACAAGCGCCAAGCTAATCTGGCACTACCCTTGAATTATCATGGTCGACCCGTCGCCTGCTGTAGTGCGTCAGTCAGGGCTGAATGGGTTAAATAAAATCATCGAGGCAAAAAAATGTCCACAGTTGACTCTCGGTTCTCCGCTAGCACTGAAAAAAAGGGCTGGAAAAAAAAAAAGAAAAAAAAAGCGCATTCGCGCGCGCTGAGCGCGAACGGCTGCGCTCGGTTATTACGCCAACTGTGTCATCATGACCCAAGCGCCAGTCACATTAATAGACGCAAACCTCGGTGATTTCCTTCTTCTGAGCAGCAGAGATTTGAGTTAGCAGACAGGGTCGATTTGGAGCAGACTCTCTGTGCTATAATTGTTTTCTATCCCGGCCGTACTGCGAGCGAGACTGTGGCGTAGGTTATCATTAAGCCCAGCAGCCAAAGCCGTGGCAAGAGATGTAGTTTCTCATGAGTCCCTGCCGCTGCAGATGCCTATGAAAATCTACGCCTCATGCTCTTGCAGATGGAAGAGGTCTGGCTATCAGACTGATATTATCGACAGACTGCAATCGAAACCGCAGACGAAATCCGGGTCGGGATTGACAGCTGTCATAGACGCACCTGAGTAGACGGGGGTAATTCGCACTGGTCTGGTTATTTAGTCCTGTTGTCTTCAGCTGGGCCCAGTCGCATAAGCGAGCTTAAACAGCGCACAAGCCACTAAGCAAGGTACTCCGCTGTATTGCGGAGCACCTTGCTTAGTGGCTAGTGCAGGATTTTAAGCTCGATTATGCAACTGGCCCCTAGTCCCACCCTCACACTCCCGCCACCTACCCTCCCCAATCAAGTCTGTTGTCGAGTCCATAAGCCACTCCCCTCTCGTCTGCTGGAAACAGATTTTCACAGCTCCCCCCAGCTTTTTAGTCGGCTGAATTGATTAACAGATTTTCTCTCTCTCTCTCTCTCTCTCTCTCTCTCTCTCTCTCTCTCTCTCTAGCAAACGTTAACTCATGTCTCTGCTTCGCATTTGGAGTAAGGTTTAACGGTTTCAGCCTGTGACTGTTTTCACAATTTCAATCAGACTGCCGTCCTGAACTTTGGTGCTCCTCTCTCGCGTGCAACCCCAGACCACGCCTACCTGTAGCAGAGGGAAGGTAAGGGGTGGGGAGGGGGTAGTGTGGCATGCTTTTTCAGTAGCCAAAATGCACCACAGCGAGCAAGTCGCATTCCGGTTATAAAACTTTTTTTGTGTTGTAACTACGTCGGCGAATATGTGCGCTGCTTGTGTTTTTCAGCCATGCGTCAGTAGTTCACCATGTGTAGTGCCTTCCAAGTCCAACGCTGGAAACAATTCTCGATAAAAACTTCAGCATTTTCTCGGCAGTTGAATTTAGCAGACGGACGGCGAGTGTCGTGTGCCCAGTTGCTGCCAGTGGGGTTGCTTGCTTGCTTGTTGCGTTAAAACTCCGACCGTCTGGGCAGAACGAATACCTTAGTACGGTACCCTTGGCCTCATTTCTGCCTCACCACAAGACACACACACCGCCGTTCGCTTTCCTCGTGCGAGGCGCGCGCAGGGACATCTGGAAGCCAGACGACGTTGGATCAATAGGGAAAATACCGTTGCTGACGCTCAGACTATCTTCTTTCGCCATTTTATTTTCAGATCCATTTATGTTTTGGACTATTCAGTGTCACCGAGGCTCTGGCGAGGGGTTTTGACGAGGAATGTCAGCCGTACCGTCTGTCTGGTCCCCCGACAAGGCCTCAAGCAGACAAAACTGTCTGCATGTGAACGGCTGGGCCAAGACTTGCGCAGACAGTGCAGTGCGCATTTCACACTAAAGTGATGGCGGCCGAGAGAAGAGTGGTGCGAGGTGTGGACTCGTAAATACTTTATTTATGAACGCTGTACGTGGAGTGGAGACTTTATGCAGCAACACCAACAGTGGGGCGAGTTTCCCATCAACTCGACATGCTATTTTGCTTTGGACTGTTTGGTAAGTTCGTTTGTTTCGCTTGTTATTCGCCGCCTTGATATGATTTATGCAGAGCCAAGGGAGGGGGATGGGGGTATGGGACTTTGCGGTAACTTCCGGCCAGATTGATAGAATCTACATGTTGCTGGCGCTCAACTACATTTTTCCTCTTTCTCTTTTGCAGCATTGCTGTTATATTATACAGTGGTCGCAAACGGTAAGTACACCTTTCGCTTGTCTGGGTCGCTTTACGGGGTCCCACGTAACACTAGCCCTTGCCTCCTTGCCTTATCATCCACACCATAACTTCACCAGTATGCCGCCGGGTCGCGCTTCAGACAGGTTAGCATGGAGCCAAGGCGAAACTAAAGCAGGTCTGTTAGAAAGAAGCGAAATCTGGTAGGGCCCTGGTCTGGGGAGATAAAATGTATGCTCGAACGAATGTGTCGTCTAATATTAGCGCCGGCAGCTTACGTAATCACTGCAGTGCCCTGTGTCGCTCGCAGACTCGGCTTCCAGGGCTTGCCTGCTGCTGGTGCTAACATTCTCCACAACACCTCACACAGAACGTACAGTCAGCCCCTCCACCTGAGGTATGTGAACTAAAATAGGGCCAGACAGCAAGAGGCATAGATCTTCACAAGGCCCCCACAAATGGCGGGGGCTCATGCGGATCTGAGCCTCATGCACTTCTACGTCTTTTGCTGCTGATGCCAGAGTACAGGGTCTGCATGTGCTGACTAGAATTTTAGAAGTTGAGTTTCTTGCTGTCCATCGTTGTTTGGCAGCACATATTCTCAAGTTTGTAGTTTGGTGACCATACCTTCTTTGGCAGCACACTCTTGTAGTTTGGTGGTGACCATACCTCCTTTGGCGGCGCACACTCTCAAGTCTGTAGTTTAGTGACCATACCTTCTTTGGCAGCACACTCTCTCTTGTAGTTTGGTGGTGACCATACCTCCTTTGGCGGCACACACTCTCAAGTCTGTAGTTTGGTGACCATACCTCCTTTGGCAGCACACATTCTCAAGTTTGTGCTTTGGTGACTGTACCTGTTTTTGCAATGTGACGCTTTTATGTGGAATTTAACTTTGGTAAACTGTCACGGTCATGTTTCATATAAGTTATATAACACGATTGTTTAAACAGCTGAATAGATCTTTTAGCAGACTGTGGGTATACCAAAGTAGGCTTACACAGTTGTATTGAATTACATGATATACTATCCATATCACATGCCTGTTATTGGCTTACCCATAATAAATAAGAACGTTAACTCCCGCCACCTACCCTCCCCAATCAAGTCTGTTGTCGAGTCCATAAGCCACTCCCCTCTCGTCTGCTGGAAACAGATTTTCACAGCTCCCCCCAGCTTTTTAGTCGGCTGAATTGATTAACAGATTCTCTCTCTCTCTCTCTCTCTCTCTCTCTCTCTCTCTCTCTCTCTCTCTCTCTCTCTCTCTCACAAACATTAGCTCATGTCTCTGCTTCGCATTTGGAGTAAGGTTTAAATCATGTTCTGGTCCTCAGTAAGTTCTGACACCACCGTGGCATTGAAAATCTCTCGTTATATGTTCAGTTGAATATCCTTGCGTGGGGTGATCTTGCTGACTACTATATGGCCTGCCAGAAATTTCTTTTTTAGATCACGCACTGTTGTTACAAATTATTTCCCAGCAGTGCGTGGATTTTAATATTTAATGTTATTTACACCCGTATGTAGCACGACAGCATCGACGTCTTCCTTGATGCTGTCCGCCGTAGCTTTGGAAATGTCTTCAACGGTGAAGGCGCTTATCTTTGATACGGACAATGTTAACTCATTTAACCCCATGGGTGCATTTCCCAAATTTTGGAGGTGTCAGCTAATGCCTATGTACAGTCGCAGGAGATTGATCCGTCTCCTGCCCATTACGTTGGGGCTAAATGGGTTATGTCATTACCAGTATAAGATGTCTTTTTCTTAATAGTAGGCCTGCTTTGTATCATGAGCAAAAACTGATAAATTTATGATAAATGCCAGAACTTTGCAACCCTGCATTAAACCTGTGTGCAAGAAAGAAGCAGCACTGCTAGGGCCGATTTCAGTGAATTGAAGCTTGCAGGGATTATTTTGCATTGTAAAGAAAGGCAAACACGAACGCATCATAATACTGAGCACTTGAGTCCAGTATGCACTGCACTCCTTGAGCCACTGTGTGTAGTGCTACAGCTATTTATTATTCACATCCCCCATCCCAGACTCGCTCTTTTATTGCTTTTATTTTTTCTGGTGGGGTATAATTGAATTTTGAATGAAGGGAGTTTGTTAGTATCTAATTCAACAATGAAAATGAATAATCATATCAATTCAGGGAACATGGATGAGGTCAGCAAGAGGCAAAAAACCTCATCAGCCCCTGCAGATTTGGACTTGGAGGCTCATGAAGTTCTTTATCTCTTTCACTTGTTTTAGCTGGGTGGTGTTCGCTAAACAGCTTTAAAAATCTGATTCCTGGCTGACAATGACATGCAAATTGCATTGCATTATATTAATTCATGACATCACTTCACACAGCAAAGTGCATTACATAATGGAAACTGTGTCACGTTGTATCACGCTATTAACCTTATTGCGTGCTATTTCAAAATACTCTACAGCTGGGGCAGTGTGACCTGAGGTCATGTTCATGTTGACACTAGCTTTACCAATTAAAACTTGAACTTTTTGGGGGGTTGTGCCCGTACCCAGTGATTTGAGCGTGTTACGTGTTGAGTCATAGTTGTAGTATGATAACTCACCAGATGCACGCATGTAAGGTTCTTTTAAAGAAACTTCACTCAGCTGCAACCCGTCACACGTGGCTTACGGATGTAGACCACATTGGAGTAACAGTTCCAACAATATTTTATTGCAGCGATGCAATCCCCAAACAATGCATTCACAAATGCTCCAACACTGATACAATGTCTCCTCTACAATGTATCCAGCGGTTATTATACAATGTAAACACTATACACTGCATAACTCCATCACTGACAATGTACGCACACGCTTCCTAACATGATATTTTATAGTATAATGGCTTTCCAGAATGATCTAGCAAATTCATACAACACAACCAATCAGAACGGAACACGTAACCAAAACTCATAAATATTGATGAAAAAGAACTTTCTAGAATAGACTACAATAGTCTACAAAATTCTACTGTTAATTTTAACCCAAATTTGGGGAAATCCTGGTGTGTAATGACGTTCATGCAAGAACACGCTACGCAGTTCACAACCTCACAACTTTTCGTAATACTGGCTGCTAACTTCACGCGCACAGAAAACATGGTGATTATTCGAGCGGTTTATAGACTCTTCGGGATTCAACTCTGTGTATTAAAAGACAATTCCGCTCTCTGTTCGAACGATAGCGAATCTTACTAAAAAGGTACGTGATTCGTAATCATGATGGCTCAAATATCGGATCGTTTCCTACGATTAATACACACATGCTCCCACAGAATAACACAACCACAATCATAATGGAGCGCATGCTGACATTCATTTGTCATAGACAAAGCACCACACTGACAAATTTAACTTTTTTTCTGTAAGCACTTTCAGTTTCACTTGCCCTGTAAGCTGTGGCCTATTGTGTTACACTAATTGTGCAGTTTGATCTGCGCAAATCCAACACGGGAGACCGACTGAACGACCATGGGACATTGATAGTGATGGATTATTGAGTTGTAATAATTCACAGTTTAACCCATATAGGGCTGACACACATTGGCTGGACACCGATCGACCATTATAGTTCAAGGGTGGTGTCTGAATAGCTTGGCGCCGGGAGGTGCCAAGCTATTCTGGACCAACTCTTGCACTGATATCACGGACTCGTTACATTATTGTAATGTAGTCTTCACAGGAAAATTCTTTAATTTTTGGAATTTTGCCACAGGTAACTCTTGGCTTGGTGTGTTGACTAGTGCTCTTGTTCTAATAAGGAAGTCTTGTAGTTTACAGAAATGACGAGGCCAGTGCATGTCTGCCTGGCTCTAGTCTCACTCATTCACACCCGTTGCATCCTAAAGCAGCAGATGGATCATTAGCTGTTGGCAGCGCTTTTTGTCGTGATGATTTCTGTATGAATCATCGTGACAAAACGCGCAATGGACAGTCAAAGGGTTAACAGGGGTGGATCAGTTACATGTCGAGGTGGGGTGGGCAGGCGGTGTTGCTTTTTGTGTGTGGGAGGTGTAGATTTTTACAATGACCATGAACTGATGCATTATGATGTGCCAAGACAAGAAAGTGTGTTTTGCATACCCTGTATATCATTATTAAACAAATGTGGTACTGGTAGAGGTTACAAAGAAAGTGGGGTGGATCTGCTTAGCCATCCCAGCCACTTGGAAAGAAGAATAGCGTCCCTAGCTGCTTCTCTAAATTGTATTGCATTGCAGTGGTCTAGGAACCCAGTGGGCCTGATATAGCCTGAACATGTCTCCTCTGTGCATTTCTGATGTGGTACCTGCTCCTGCCTACACTCCTTTAGGTCATATCGGTTATCCACACACACACACACACCTAGTTTTACTTTTAGTATTTGTGGTTGTGCCACAACCCCTCTCAAATCTTCCTGTACACTGTATCTATAGGGAGTTTTAACTGATTCAAAACTCCAGAAAACTGAATTTCAGCTTTTTGAACATTGTCTTTCATCCAGCTCTTTGCATCAGGATCTGCAAGATAGTAGATTCTTATGAGCTCCTGCAGTTGTGCAGGCTGATGAGAATTTATGTCTGTTGCTGGCATGGATCAGTCATAATCAGGGTTAACTTTACAGCTGAAGAGAGAACTTGTTTGTTTTCTGACACATAAGTATGAACAACTTATTGTCCCTGCGAAGTAGGTATCCTGTGGACTTTTCTCAGTCATTTCAGTTTTTTTGGTAGATCTATAGATCAACGGGTAACCAAAAAATTGACACTATCAACACGCTCTTTCCTTTGGATGTCAGTAACGTTTTTGGTCGCGGTGTTTCCTGCAGGAATCGCTGTGACCAGAAGCGTTGCTGACATCCAAAGGGCTAATAATCTTTCTCCCCAGGTTTTGATGGACTAGAGACTGGCAATGTTGACCAGTGACGTATTCTGCAGCTTGACAACTAAACTTGCTGTCTGGTTTGTGAATTGCCTTCTCAGTTGGATAGAATAAACTTGTCAGTGATTTTCAAAACATCTCTTGCACTTGGCAGAGACTGTCAAATTTAATGTAAAAGTTGTTTGCCACACACAAACATACTGCATACAGGTACACACGCATGCGTGCATGCACGCACATGGGCACACACACAGCACACAATAATTTGCTGGACTCTCAGCCCTGGGTACGAGACATTATTGTTATATGCATTGTGATGAGAATTTCCAAACACAATGCCCATAAAAATAGAAAGAAATAGAATAGAATCAGGTGATGTAATGCAGTAATGCAGAAATCAGTTACACTTTTAATGGGTCGTCTTAACTTTGTGCATGCATGCGAGTTCATGTGTGTGTGTTTGTTGCATCCTTGCAATTTCGTGTGCTTATGTGTTTGTAAGATTACTTCTCTCTCGCTCTCTGTGTATGCTTTGTGTGGTGCTGTGGGCAAATCGGGATCATGACAGACTAACAAATAAAGCCCAGACGCGATACTACAGTTTGTGGACCATGACAGTTCAAGGGTGGTATTGGAATATCTTAAATTGTCGCCCTTCGACTATCATGGTCGCTCTGTCAATAGAACTATGACGTAGACCTCAGAGGATACATTTGATACTTTTGTCTTCAGGCTTATGAAGTAATATGTTGACAACAGTACCATACCTAGTAAGGTGTAAGGCCAAGTATGAAACTCAAGGCTGGCTAGCCTATTTTCATTTCCATCAATCTCTCAGCCACACCTTCCTCCTGCAAGGGGCATAGATTTTAATTAGCCCCTGCATATGCAGGGGATCATGACAATCTGTGCCTCTTGCAGTCATGCACCAGCATTTAAACTGCCGCAGATTCAGACAATTTTCCGGGTTTGAAGATAGATGACTCAGCCAGACACGGGAGACGCACTCTCAGCTGTATCCCAGACAGTCCGGCTAGACGTTCAGTGGTCATAGTCTGGCTATGTTGTAACGTTTGAACGTAGTCAACCAGCGAGCGACACACATCTGCAAGAGGCATAGAACCTCATGAGCCACTTCTTCCTGCACTGACTCATGAGGATCTTTGCCTCTTGCAGGAGGAACAGGTCAGTATTTGATTTTACAGTTTAAGGACGCTTCACATTAAACCGACCCGTTGAAAATTCTTAGTGCTACTAGTTATACAACTACTCTTACTTAGACCATGCTACGTTATCTGCAGGAGCTCATGAGGGTCTCTAGCTGTTGTTGAGATAGCGCCAGGCTGGGAATGTGATTCAGTCATCAGTTACAACTTACATTATCAGTCTAGCCATGTTGTAATGAATATATGTACACATATAGTCAGGTGTAAATTAGATACCCTAAGGTGAGTGCAGATTACCCAAGTTCAGTGTTTGTCAAGAATCACTCAGTGTCGTCTGCCGCCCCGTTAGCTAGATCGTGTGGACTGTGCTACTTTTGTTAGGATTGTATGTGCACGTCGAACTTTGTCAATAGCACAGGCCGGGGTGGAGGCAATTGTTTTCTCCATGTGTATCAGTATTTATTTCTTCACGGGTGACCGTCTTCAGTCCTACAGACCTTCAGACAGCCTGTTCCATCTGCAAGCGGCATAATTTCTCATGGGCCCCTGCATTCGCAATGCTCATGAGAATTTATGTCTCTTGCTGGCCATAGATCATGGAGCGTATTGTTGGTGGACCGATTTCAGTTCGCACTGTCACCCATGTGTTTTAGTGACAGTAAAACAAGAGTTGTCTTGCAGTGTCTGGAAGAAGTGAATAATGTACACTAACCCATTTAACCCCACAGCCGCATTTGCAAATTTTGGAAGTGTAACTTTAAAAATATGTACCAGTTGCTGGGAATGGTTTGACCGTGATAATTCAAGGGTAGTGCCAAATTAGCTTAGCGCCTTCGGGCACCAAGCTAATCTGGCACTACCCTTGAATCCATCACTCTAAGCAATCTGTAGGTACATCCACGCATACCCAAACCTAACTCCTCCCCCCTATCCCCCTTTACCTGTGCAATCAGTAGGAATGGAGCTTGTTGATTTTAGAGAAGTGATTATATTGTGTTTCATTTGGTGGTGAACATGAACATACTGGGATTGTTGTTACTGAGTGTTTACCCACTAATTATTTTATTATGGTAGACTTTAATTATGCAGCGTGTGTAATAATGTGTAATAATGTACAGAGACGTTTGTATAATAAGTAGTGAGGGTTAGGACTAGGTTGAAACACGCGTATTATGTATGCATATGTAGAGGTGGGTGTGAATGTATAAGTGCCGCTCAGTTCAGTCCATAAAAGATGTTTGTGTGAGATGTGTAAGAGTTATGTGTAAAGATTTTGTAGTGTTTACTTTATCCATTTGGAATTTGTAGCTGTGCAAGTGCAGGGAGAAAATGTTCATAATTATGCTATAATGTTTTTATGTCTTGTTTGTACTATTTGTTATAAATGTACCACAACCGAATTTCTCTTTTCGAGATAATAAAGTACTCTTATTCTTATTCTTAAATTATCACAGTCAGTCCATTTTTTTGATGGAGGGCGTCGGGGCTAAATGGGTTGATAGACGTCGCAAAGAGGCAACTCTCAACACCAGCCTGTGAATTAGTGAATATACAGCAGGTGGTTCTTGTCAATGGTGCAGTGCAAGAGACATTCAGATTCACCAGTGCTCCTGCAGTGGCGTCAGCTTGCGAGAAACAGTAGGGACTATACCTCTTGCTGACCATGCACAAGTAGAGTCAATTATTTTGGGTTGTTCCGTTTTGATTTCTGCTGTTCTTCCCCCCCCCCCCCCCCCGCCCCCCGCCTCCAGAAAGTGATATCGATAGGATGACAGCGTATACGGGCCGTCTGTTTATGTTGTTTTTTTTCCGACCACAACCCCAACTGCAAGAGGCAACGAACCTCATGCGTCGCCGCAGGTGGAATACCCACATACAATAGACGTAAATCCTCATGAGCCCCTGCAGTAGGGGTTGAGAATGAATATGTTGATGGTCCTGTAGCTTTGTGACATTAACATGATGTGCAGTGGAAGCGTGCATGATACCGCGAAAGACACCTTAGGTCTTTACCTTATTTGGACAAAAGCTTGTATGTCCATTTTTTTTTTTTTTTAAAGAAAAGCGAGATTTTCATTGTAATACAATGAAAATCGCACTTTTCCCAAAAGTGGACATGCTGGCTTAAAGTGGCTTTTGCCGAATAACGGCAGAGATGATAGGTGTCATAGAAAGGTCAGCTGCTGTAGAACGTCAAACACGTGATTAATTTCATTACAATTACATCAGTGCAGGTAATCACCTCTTATCTGTTTTTGTATAATGTTATTTCAGTCATCTACATACGTGCAAATGGTATCAGCGAGTATAAGAACATAAAATTACTCGTCTACAGCTACTGAACTAGTTCAGCTGTAGTGTTGCAATGATGTAACACTTGTAACACTATTATATCTAGACTTGGATAATACACAATATCTTACTTCTTCTTTTTTTTTTTTCTTTTTCCCTCTCCAGGCCTCGACCTTGCAAGCACTCAAAACACTCTTTCGTTGTGTCTCGTTGTATATAATAAACTTTTACGTTTGTGTGCCGAAGTGACTCAAGCCAGCTCTTTCGATCTGCAAGTGGCATATATTTTCATGAGCCCTCGCAGTCGTGAGAACACATGCCCCTTGCTGGCATTATAAAAAGAGCCATAAGCTTGCAGTAACCATCGAGTGCACAAAGTAGGACTGTCGATAAGGGTGGTGGTGCACCTATCGGTGTTCTCCCGTATAATTGTAACCCCTTCACTGCCGAGGAAAAGTGAACACGACCCAACTGCAAGCGACATAGATCCTCATGAGGCCCCGCAGTTGCGGGGCCTCATGTGGATCGATGCCTCTTGTCTGCACCACTTCGTATCCGGGTTTTTTGGGACGGCTGCAGACACACTCTTAGCTACCACTGGCAGGAAAGAGGTTTACTGCGGGTTACTACGACTGACTTTACTTTGTGCGTGCGCAAACATTTTAATTCTGACGCACAATTTTGAAAGGTGTTGGTTGCATCACGCTGAAGCACAGTTTTTTCTTTGTCTTTAAAAATAGTTGTACGTCAGCGAGATGCACTCCTGTCAGAATTATGCGTCAAAATTAAAGTAGTGCGTAATGGTCTTACTACGAATGGACCCTCAGTTGTGGTTAAGAGTGTAACATTAAAAAAAAAAAAAAAATTTACGACACACGTGTTGGTTTGAAGGCATGCTGCTCTCTTCTAGTCTGAAGTTTCAGTTGCACCGTGCGCGCGTGTGTGTTTGCCCGCGATCAGCAGAAGTTTAAGAGGATTTTTAATCACTTTTAATGTCAGTGATGTTGTCGGTAGCTTGAAGATTTCCTCACAAACAAAACAAAAAAAAACGTTATATAAATATGACGCATACAAGTTGCTGGACATTTTTTTTTTTTTTTTTTTTTTTTTAAGCGAGTGGGTGATGTGAGTTAGGGGTAGGCAGTTTAACAACGTAATTGCCAGGGTAAAGCGAACGCTACCCAACTGAAAGAGGCATAAACTCTCATGAGTCCCCGAAGTCACGAGGCTCATGAGAATTAATGTCTCTTGTCAATCTCATGTTCTTTATGCCTATTTTATGTCCATTGTCTGTTTCATGCCAATGTCGGCCAGTGTGCAGTCGTTTCAGGTGCGCAATTTGTGGTGAAACATCAGATGTCGTACGCAGAGTTTGAGTGTCCATTGAACTTTGTTTCACCTGCGTTTGTTCAACCCATTTACATAAAGCCCAGAAAGACTACGACAGGATGTTGATTGACCATGATATTTCAATGTTGCTGTCAGAATAGCTTGGCGCCTCTAGGCGTCAAGCTATTCTGACAGCAACCTTGAAATGTCATCGTCGATCTGTCCCCAGAACTGTGATATAGACCTCGGAGGATATCTACAAAAATTTGATAATTTCGTCCTCAGGGCGTAAGCAGTTAAACAGCTACTAAAGACTTATCTTCGCTACATGGCGTTATAAATAAAACGCATCCTATTACGTTCGATTAAATTGCTGTGTTCTTTAAATAACCCAAATTTGAACGAGTATAGGCTTCCCATAATACTACCCTTAATTTCAGTGTTCCCATTACAAATTTTAAGTGAGCGTCACTGTGACTTAAAAATATTTGTGCGTCAGCGTGATGCACGCGGTCCCGACCGTGCGTCAGAATTGAACTCTGTGCACGTAATAGACCCTCGGTTGTGCATTCACTGAAATCTAAAATAATAGCCAAGTGATGCTCTATGGATAATGAGTTTACCCCTTAATTGCTGGGACCAGGCAAACACTAACCAGCTGCAAGAGACACATGAGGGCTCATGCGGATTTATCTTGCAGGTCCAGTGGTGTGTATAAGCGTCCTGTTTAGTTCGTGTTCGTTTCGTTTTGCCAATGGTGATCAGTTCGCAGTGGTTGCTGACGCGAAAACCGTGATCACTGGCGGCGAACGGGTTAACAGTATTTTGTAGCATTGATGTCGTAAAACACTTTTGACTTTTTCTGCTGGAATAATACGTTACAAAAAGCTGGACAAGTGCGTGATGACTATTTGGTTGAAGAGTTAACATTTTAAACCCATTGACTTGTGGCTGCCAGCGGACGCGGATTTCGCGTCCGAAACCACTGCACACTGACCGATATTCCTTTGAAGGGCACACAGAACTAACATGGCACAAAGGACTAACATTCACAACGGACTAACAAGAGACATTCATCTTCATGAGCCCCCGCGACTGCCGGGGCTCATGAGAAGTATGTCTCTTGCAGATGGGTAGTACTCGCCTTGCACCGATGCACTTGATGTGCAGTTCAGCAGAAATTTGCAAGCAAGTTTAACTCATGAGATTTTATATAACGTTGCACCATAATTCTCATTCATTGTGCAAGGTGAACCGGTCTCGGTTGTTCAGATTGGCGGGTTGTTGAGCGCAATAGACGTTTTAATTAACCCTATGGGTGTCGGTAGCGTTTTGGGTCGAGGTGATTCTCACATGAATCACCTCGACCAAAACGCTATCGACAGCCAAAGAGTTAATGATCTTATTTGATGTTTGCTAGAAGCAAGTCCTTTGGTGCAGTTGTAAGTTTCGCTCGGCGACAATTAAGCACTTGATGGTCTAATAACCAAAAAAATAGTGCCCAGGTGCACGCTCAATTTTCTGTTTGACACGATTTCAACTAAACTCAAGGTCAACCACCGGATTCCAGCACTGCCCAAAAGCTGTGTATAACGGATGGTTCCGGTGTCCTGTGTGATACTCTAACAATGTGAACACCTTTGATAGCTTCTTGGATGTTGTCTTAGACTAGAGCTTTGTCAGTTCAGTGTAAAGAAACGTTTTTGTTTTTTTTAAAGAACGTTTCTTGCTGTATTGTTTAGTGTGTCAGGACTGAAGCAAACCAACAAAATTGTAATCATCTCCACATGATTGTGCTGGGGTGAGGTTTTGGACCCTACGTTGATGGCTATAAGGTTCAAAATCACAACGTAGCATATTTCCCGACCACCTAACTTATTTTCAGATTAGTTTTCATTGGTAGAGGCAGTCTTTAAAAAAAAAAAAAGTTCTTTAGTCCCTGCGTTACAGCGCGTTTTTAAGTTTAGGTGGCTTGGCCTTACAGTTATCTTGGAGTTTTGGTTTCGGAATAATGGTAATCTCTTCCTTTACCCGCCGTTTTTATACTGGAGGGCAGTTTGTGTGCTTGTCTAAAGCGTTGAACTATTTGAAATGTGTCGTCTTCTAACAACCTGCACTGCCGAGAAAACGTGAACACCACAAATCTGCAAGCGGAATAGAGCTTCATGGGCCCCCGCAGTTGCGGGGGCTCATGAGGATCTATGCCTCTTGCTGACAACTTTGTATCTATGCTTCTTGGACGGCTGGGGCTCTTTGGCGTCGAAATCATACTAACAAAGATTCCAGAAACAGTCTGCGTTTACTGGCAGTGAAGGAGTTAATGGTTGATTTTTTTTTTTCTAATTGGTAATTGTTGTGTGGTGTGTTCACTTAATATATTTTTTTTATTTCATTTATTTATTTATTTATTTGGGGGGTGGGATCTTTAAATTGTTTTGGTGTGATGAGATCTTTAAATTGATTTTAAATAATTATTTGTGCTTGTGTTTTATTTTCCTCTTTTATAATTATTCTTCCGTAATTCGCAATTGCTTGTGGTCACATAAAGGCCGGAGTTTGAAGTCGCGCAGAAAGTGTGTCCTGTTTTAACACCTCGGCTTTAACTTGCATGGAGAAAGGGCTGTTGAAAAATGACTCTCGGTCGTCAGCAGGGTGATTTTTTTTTTTTATGGTTGCATGTTTGCAGCTGCGTTTGCGCATGGATCGGGGTCTCCTTACATGTCCTATCGGAGGGCATTGAACCTAGTAACTGAGACTACATTTTGTGCTTTTCATTCCTTGAGTGAACCTCATCATCTGCAAAATGTCTAGGGCACTCATGAGCCTGGTTTGAACCCCTTCCCTGTCAAAGGCCGCAGATTATGTTTTCGGCCGTTCAACGAACATGAGTACACATCACTTGGTTTCAGCAAGAGGCACAGATGCTCATGAGCCCCCGCAACTACGGGGGCTCATGAGGACCTATACCTCTTGCAGCTGTGTAGTGTTGCACGAGATCAATGCCTAATTGGTCCGCGTCAGCAACAATCTGCTCGATGGACGTAGGTCTATGTTCCGCCGGCGTACGAAGTTTTGCACTCTCCTCTTAAACGAATGGCGTTCGGCTGCAAGAGGCGTAGACGCTGATGAGCCCGGCAGTGGCAGGGACTCGTGAGGATCTGCGTCTCAGACTCCCTTAGTTTACATCTGTGTATTCCACACAAAGTGGGGACGGTATTTACTAGTCGACGATCATCATTGGACGGTGGGGTTCTAAGAATCTGAAGTCTATCACAGCCTAACACTGGATTGAACCCGATCGAAAAGCGCAGAGCATTATGTCACACTGGTTGTCTCCCTCGATTCGCTACCGCTGATCAAATGACAGCCAGCGTGAGCCTTAGTAATACTCGCAGGTCACCGTTCCTCCTATTTCTGTGTGTACGTCGGTCTCGGGTCTTAGGAGACCAGCAGTAGTGCACTACAAGACTAGATCTGTATCAGGGTATAAAATATAGCGCCACAGCTTTCCTTTCCAGACTGGATTTGCAATTTATCCTTGTCCGGGCACCAAAATAGTCGCCGTACTTTTTTTTTTTTTTTGGTCGGAAAGGGGGACATGGTGACATAATCAGAACATGTGGCATCGCACTATCGACATAGTTTTCCCCCCTTCGTCTGAACTATCAGAGTTTTCTGTTCTTTTCTTTCGGGAAAAAAGGAATTTAGAGGGGAAAACAAAACCTGTATATTGAGGAAAGGTTTCATTGCGGTACTTAAGTCATTTTTTTTTAAATTTGCTTTTGTAAAATAGATGTGTAATTGTTTTTTTTTTTTGTTTTTTGCCAAGAAATGTGTTGTCTTAGGCATAAATATAGGAAAAGGTACATTTATATTTGTACGAGGCCTGTAAATGTTGCCGACCCTGAACAGAGAGCTACCCTTTTGCTTTGCGACCCCCCCCCCCCCCCCTCCCTCCCGCCATACACACACACTCTGGCGCGGCGAAATTAGACAAATAGCCTGCACACGTGTACGCACTTACAGAGACTCACAAGGCTGCATAATTGTACAGAGTTTATAATCACATGTGACATTTGCCGTGTTAAGAAAATCTAGGGCCCCATCAGAAAAAGTAAACACTCGTCCAGTACCAAAAAAAAAAAAAAAATCCCCTTCCAGTCCCTTCTTCCACGAGAGGCGTGGATTCTCATAAGCCCCTGCGGCTGCAGGGGCTCATGAGGATCTACGCCTCTTGCCATTGGACGGGTAGAGCATCCTCTTATTTACATCTATTCTGTTTAGACGGAGTAAGACGTCGGAAAAAGTAAACAGCCGTCAACTGTTGCATTGTTTGCTGTCTGACTGCCGTTCCAACTCTTCGACATGCATTACACTGGCTGAGCTTGCATAATGTGCGCTGGTCTGTTATCTTGGGCCTTGCGGCTCCTGAGCCGCAAGGCCCAAGATCACAGACCAGCACAGAGTGCATTATTCGTCGTAAACATATTTCTCTCTTTCATTTACCTGTATGCTGAGCGCTGCGTTGGCCTTTCTCAGTTTTGTGTATTCCAGGTTCAGTATCCTTTGAACCGATTTCTTCCGCGCTATTTGTTTTGTGTGTACACGTGTGCGGTAAAGAAAAATTTCCTGATATGCCTAGATGATACCTGCCCACCCCACCCACCCACACCCTATCTTTTTCACCGCGGTTCACGCAGAAATATGAAATTACGTCAAGAACCATACACCCTACTACAACCCAGTTTCTTTGAACCGTACGTTTTAGAGAAGAACCCAACGGAGAAAGAAACGCGCCTAAAAATGACAGTTACAACACAATGTTTTTTTCTCTTTGCATTTTGCACGCTTTGGCCGTCACCTCTTTGGTCTGGATTTCGTGCATTTTAGAATTTCTTGTTTCGCCGTACTTTTTTCATATAGTCCTATTGTTTATTTTGGTTCTGTTCGTTCACAGGGTGTTGTCATAAAAAAAAGAGGTTGAAATGTAAATGTTATTCAGCAGGTTTCAAATTATTGTTTGATTTTCTCTTGGAACTGTCCAGTCGCGCCTGCCTTTATACGACGTGAGAACTGATCTTGAACCAGTTGCTATAGCGAGCTTCATTAAAATCATGCGCAAGACACTGAGCGTGGTGCTCCACTAAAGCGGGGAACCTTGCTTAGTGGCTTGCGCAGGGTGAACGCGATCAGTGCCACTTGACGAATACTTTTTGCAATCTTCGTTATTTCAACATCAGAAAAACTAGCTGTCCCAGGAACATGGATTCAAAGTGGTATCAGCAAGAGGCATAGACGGGGTGACAGGATGCATATCTGGGTGGGACCGGTCTTGCTTTATTTTTTTACCGCAGTTGCGGGGCCCGGGGGTCATGTGGATCTATGCCTCTTGCTAATACCACTTTGAATCCATGTTCCTTCGACAGCTAGGATCTAAACATCTTGCATTTGAGTGGTGGTGAAGCTTTCTTGGCACTGAACGGGTTAAACCTCACGCATGCAAGTGAGGCCTGAGTCGTAAATGAGTGAGCTGTCTTTCTCGTTAGTTACTTTCAGCTTCACGTGCGTGTGTGTGCGCGCGTGTTTGCAAACTGGCGTATTGCACATATTTTCACCGCAGTTGAACATGATGCGCAGCGCAGAATAATGTATTACTTTACCGTTGACGTTTATACTCAAGATGTCACGCGTTCTGCAGCCTGGGTGATGTAAAACCTCAGTATCCAACTCTCCCTGCGCTCTCCCCCACCCCCAAACCCTTCCCACCCCACTTTTTGAGAGAAGAAAAATAGATTACACATTGATAATAATTAATAATCAACCTGTAGAGGTGGTCACTGAATTTAAATACCTTGGCACAGTCATGGATAGTGGGCTGTCCTTCACTGGAAACACCGATCTGATTGTGAAAAAAGCAAACCAGCGTCTGTACCTTAGGAAACTGAGAAGTTTTGATGTCAGTTCCAGGGTTTTAGAATCCGTTTACAGAAGCCTGATCGAAAGCATACTGCCTTTTAACATCACTGCTTGGTATGGCAACCTCAGTATGAAAAACGGGGGCAGACTGTCACGTATCGTCCGAACAGCTGAGAAGATCATTGGCCTAGGACAGTACCCAGTAGATGCTCTGTACCATAGAGCTGTCCGAAGGATAGCTGCTAGCATTGTCAATGATCCTCGTCACCCACTATCTGATCAGTTTCAAATGCTACCATCAGGCAGACGTTTCAACACGCCAATTGCCAAAAGAAATGTTTTTAAGAAGTCTTTTATTCCAACTGCTGTCTCGATTTTGAACTCTCGTTTATAACGCCGCGATAAGTAACATTACCTCCCATCTTGTGACAGATTGCTTGTGATAGATTGCTGCAATGATAATTTTTCATATGTTCTTGTAGCGTTTGTTAATGTCTTATATTGTTGTTTCATGACGAGCCGAAAGGCAAATCGAACAGACAATAAAGTTGTATTGTATTGTATTGTATTAATTACGCCAACAGATGACATGCGCAGGACCCCAGGGGATCACCAGAATCTACGTCTCTGACATGCGTATGAAAGAGACTGCTTGAGATGAACATCACAACCTGTGCTTGCGCACGTGCGCACGAGCTGACATGCGCGCGCCGTGCGACCGAAATGACCGCGGAGACCGGCGACGTGTGCGCCCGCTTGTCCGACTGTTCATAATTAATTGCATTCGACCAGTCTGTGTCTCAGTCATTGTGGGGAAAATGTGGGCCAGCGGCAGTGTGCGGTTGAAAAATGCATGGAAGACATCCATTGGGAGGACAGAAGGGAAAGAAATAAAACTGCCTTTTGTCCACAAGGTCGTTTTCTGTGCTTGGGAAATGCAGAGAAGAAGCTTTATGTATGTCAAGTGTAGAGTCTTGACGAATAGATCCTCAAAAGCCTCCGCAGCAGCTGGGGCCCATGAGGATCTATGCCTTTTGCTGGAGCAGATAGCTGAATTGATGTTCCTGAACGTTTATTAATTATAGGCGAATTTGAATGAACTGTTCACAGATGGTCAAAAATAGCACAGCCTACGTTCTTCTATTATTTCGGCTGCAAGTAGCCATACGTTTTATAGTTATTTGTTGCTTCATGTGTCAAAATATGCTCCGTCACACATGCCTGAAAAGAAAGAAAATAGGTTGTTTATGATGACATGAAGAATGTGTGTACTGTCCTAGAAAATGCGCATTTATGTCTCTTACATGCACATTATCAAAAAGTGTAGATATTAGACTTATTTTCAGTCATGGATGTGAAAGAAGTCTCCAAGCATTGTAAATCATACACTTTTGAAAATGTTTGCTTCTTACTAATGGAAATGGACTCATTAAGGGGTCTGTCTCAGCACAGAGGTAGATTACATGAGTGAGCTTGGTCCTGTGTTAGCCACTAAGCGAGGTGCTCCACTATAGCAGGGCTTCCGTTGTAGTGTGTCAGTGCGTCTTTGACTCACTAAAACTCAAAATAACACACTGAAAATGTAACTATGGGGTAGTCGGATGCACTAAAATTCATTGCATCTGCATCCGATTTGCATTATCCTTGTGCCACCGTGTGTTCCCTAACAGAGGTCGGTGACAGTCGTGAAAAGTTTTAGTGATCTGGTTCGTTTATCTGCGCACTTAGTCACGGTTGTGTTCAGAATCGACCCGACTCCTAGGTCCATGCAATAACTGGACGGGCAACCTGTTATTTTACGTGTGGTGTCAGCATGTTATTACAAAGTGCATGCTACATGTTGAACACGTTACTTGCTGTGATGTCACCTTACTTACTTACTTACGCCTGTCACCCCTACCCGGGTATAGGCCGTCGACGAGAGACCTCCAGCAACTCCTGTCCTGTGCTTCTCCTTCGATTCTACTCCAGGTGGTTCCCAGTTTCTTGATGTCTGCTAGGAGGTCTCGACGCCAGGAGTTTCTCGGCCTACCTCTTTTCCTCTTTCCCTGGGGGTTCCATGACAATGCCTGCCTAGTGATACTGGAAGCTGGCTTTCTCAGACTGTGACCGATCCATCCCCATCTTCTTCGCCCAATTTCATTCTCTGCTGTTATCTGCTCTGTTCTCTCCCAGAGTCTGACGTTGCTGATCTTCTCTGGCCAGTGGATTTTCAAAATTCTTCTAAGGCAACTGTTCATGAAGGTCTGTACTCTGTTGACTGTGGTTTTTGTCAATCTCCAAGTCTCTGCTCCATATAGGAGAACTGCTTTTACATTGGAGTTGAAAATCCGGACTTTGGTGTGTTGTGACAGCTCTCTGGAGCTCCACACTTTTTTCAACTGGAGAAAGGCTGCTCTGGCTTTACCGATTCGTGCTCTGACATCTGCATCAGTGCCGCCTTTTTTGTCTATGATGCTCCCGAGATAGGTGAAGGACTCCACCTCCTCCAACGGGGTGCCAGCAAGCAAGACTGGTTCTTTCCTGGTTGCGTTCAGCCTCATTGTCTTTGTTTTCTGTTTGTGAATGGTGAGGCCCACTTGGGACGAGATGTCAGCAAGCCTCGTGGTCTTGTCCTGCATTTGTTGATGAGTGTGGGACAGTAATGCCAAGTCGTCTGCAAAATCGAGGTCGTCAAGCTGTGTCCACAGTGTCCACTGTATTCCACTTCGTCTGTGCTCTGTGGTCATCTTCATGACCCAGTCTATGGCCAGTAGGAAGAGGAACGGAGACAGCAGACACCCCTGCCTGACACCGGTTCTGACCTGGAGCTCCCTGGTGAACTGCCCTTCGTGGATCACGCGACATGTCATGCCATCGTAGCTGCTCTTGATCAGGCGGACGAGCTTTGTGGGTACACCGTAGTGTCGTAGGAGTTTCCACAGAGTCTCTCGGTCCACACTGTCAAATGCTTTCTCATAATCCACAAAGTTGACGTACAGCGGGGAGCTCCACTCCAGAGACTGTTCCACGATGATGCGGAGAGTGGCGATCTGGTCTGTACATGATCGGTTCTTCCTGAATCCTGCTTGCTGGTCTCTCAGCTGGGGGTCAATGGAGCTCTTCATTCTCTCCAGGATGATCCTGTTGAAGACCTTTCCTGGTACTGACAGCAAGGTGATTCCTCTGTAGTTGGAACACTTGCTGAGGTCGCCTTTCTTGGGAAGCTTGATTAGGTACCCCTCCTTCCAGTCAGCCGGCATCACCTCCTCTTCCCAGATCTTTCCAAACAGTGGGTACAGCATCTCCACTGTTGTCTCTAGGTCTGCTTTCAGAGACTCCGCTGGGATGCCATCTGGCCCTGCTGCTTTGCCGTTCTTCAAGAATGCCACTGCTCTTCTGATCTCTTCCCGGCTGGGTCTGTCACAGCTGATGGGTAGGTCGGTCTCTGCCGGTTGGATGTCTGGGGGGTCGGTTGGGCTAGGTCTGTTCAGTAACTCTTCAAAATACTCGGCCCATCTGTCGAGTTGGTCTGCTCTGTCTGCAATAGGCTTGCCTTCTTTGTCTTTTACTGGTCTTTCTGTATGGCCATACTTGCCTGACAATCTTCTGGTAATGTCGTAGAGCTGTTTCATGTTGCCGCTGCCTGCTGCCTTTTCTGCCTCTGCTGCCAGGCTGTCTGTGTAGGCCCTCTTGTCTGCCCTGATACTACTCTTCACCTCGCGGTTGGCTTCCGAGTATTCCCCCTGTGCCCTTACTTTGGCTGCTCTCGTGCGACTATTGTTGACAGCTGCTTTCTTCTGCTTCCTCACTTCTATCTTCTTCAAGGTCTGTGCCGACAGCCAGTCCTTGTGATGGTGTTTCCTGAACCCTACAGTGTCTTTGCAGGTTGAGTTCAGCGCCTCTCTAACTGCCTTCCACTTCTGCTCAGTGATGACCGCCTCCTCTTCATTTACTAGCGCTTGAAACCGGTTGGACAGCACCAGTTTGAACTCTTCTCTAACTCCAGTTTCTCTCAGGAGGCCTACATTATAGCGCTGTCTTCTTGTTGTCTCTGTGCGGCTTTTCTTTAGCTTGAGCTTCATTCTTAAGGTAAGCAGATGGTGGTCGGAGGCGACATCTGCTCCCCTCCTCACTCGAACATCTTGAAGGGATCTTCTAAATTTCTTGCTAATGCAGATAATTATGGTCTATTTGGTTCTCTGTTGTATGGTCAGATGAGACCCAAGTTGCTTTAGAGCACAAAAGTCTACAAACCTCTCCCCGTTCTCACTCATCTCCGAGCCTAGTCCCTGTCTCCCCATCACCTCTTCGTATCCGGTGTTGTCCTCCCCTATTTTGGCATTAAAATCGCCCATGACGATGGTGATGTCTCGCTCCGCACATTTGTCCAAGGCACTCTGGAGTCGGTCGTAGAACTCCTGTTTCTCTTTCTCGTCACTGTCATTAGTGTGCGCATAACACTGGATGACGTTCAGCTTCGGCTTTTTCTTGGTTCTAAAGGCTGCTGTGATAATTCTTGGCCCAAGAGGTTCCCAGCCCATCAGCGCTCTCTGTGCCACTGGTGACAGCATGAATGCTACACCTTCTGTATGGGGGGCATTCTCCTCTTCATGACCTGAATACCTTTTCTGGCCAGACTGCGTCCATCTGGCTTTACTGATACATAGCAGGGAAAGGTTGTACCTTTGCATTTCCGCTGCTATCTGGGCGGCCTTGCCGCTCTGGTACATGGTCTTGACGTTCCATGTGCCCGTGGTTGTATCCCTGGATAGAGAGAGGCGGCTCGGTCCTGTGGCTTCCGAAGACTTCCGGCTTTCACCACAGGACGTCATAAGTCTTCTGGTAGAAGAACCTTCCTCCTCCAGGAAAGGAATTACTGTTAGTCTTTTCGTCGGCGTTTTTGTAGCTATTTCCTTTTTTCAGGGTGGGGAAGCTACCCCCACGCCCAACCCCTTTACTAGGAGGACCAGGGGTTTCTGTTGGGGTCACCTTCCATTTGACCATGTTGGTTCACGGCACCTTATTTCATTCGGTGCACCCCTCTCACGAGGGACCCCCTATCCACCACCCAGGGGACGCGCCTCAACGCCATATGGTCCCAGCGCGAGGTGTGATGTCACCATTCATAGTATTATGGGATCATACGTTTCACTCTCGATCTCGAACGAAGTAAATGGCGGAGAAAAAGCAAAAGCTGGAACGCTTAGGTTTCTTCAACTCGCACCGTCTGACCTTGATAATCGCTTAGAAGAAAGTTCCCCTTCGACACCGTCTCCGTCAGCAATCGGCAGTATCAGAAATGATAACCCTGGGCTGCGTGTGACACCGCCACTGCAACGCAGTTTTCAAAGTTCATGGCTGCATGTATTTCCATGGCTAAAGCACGACAGCGCACGGATGACACACGCACACAGAGTTTAGACAAGTCCGACTTTTGTTGTCAATCTGCATTCATCAAAAAGCTCTGATAAATGATCAAATGATCATACAAATAAACACATATATATGTGTTTTTCTCTGTGTGTGTGTGTGTGTGTGTGTGTGTGTTTGTGTGTGTGTGTGTGCGCGTGTGTGTGAGAGAGAGGCGGAGAGGGAGATGAGCTTTTGCATGATAGCTCACCAGTTAAAGAATCGGTATCATGGAAAGGACACACACACACTGTCACAACAAATTTAAAGAGGAGAGAGTGAAATGAGTTAATTTATTTTAAAGAACATACAGATGATACAGTTTTTCTTAAATAAATTTGCAGACCCTCTATTGTGCTCAGATGCCTGTGTACCCTCTAAAATTTATACCTGGGGGTCTACATGCCCTTTAACCTGTTGTCAAAACAGAAGCCCTGCTATAGTTTAGCACCTTGCTTAGTGGCTTTTGTAGGACTATGTTCACTCATGCAACTGAGCCCTGGGTCTGATCCCTGCTTCTTTCGTTCTGGTAATGGTACTGGTGCCTCATTTTGATCAGCAAGTGATCTCACCTGACCGCATAGCACACTTATATGAATCATCGTGACAAAAAGCGCTGCCGAGAACCAAAGGATAAACCCTCTGGTGTTATACAGCCACTGGGACAACAGTATCGGTGGTCACAGGTACAATAGTGGCAAAAAGGGACTAAAGGTCATGCGACCTCGTGCTGCCGCTGGTCCTGCCTGATGAAACGCCGCCTGTCTCGAGTCAGCGCGCCCAGACAGTGTTGACGGCTTCAATCGATGACCAAGTACACTCAGCAACACGCGGCATATCTCCCGGGCTCTCGTGTCGTGCGTGGACGTGGGTGGATTGTGTGTGTTTGAGAGATATAATAAAAAAGATAGTTAAAAATTGGACGAACGTCGTCTCACTCTGGGACGACTCTGAGAAACGCCGTTGTTATGCACGAATAATTTTTTATTTCGTACAAACTACAAGTCGATCAATTCATCTCGGGCACAAGAGAACAGTAAACAAGAAAACAACCATGCTGGTTCAGTCACGGGTAGTGTCGGAATATCTTTGCACCTCAAGACGCTGAGCTGTTCAAGCACCATCCTTGAACTATCAACGCCTGTGACTTGCAGTTGCAGCAGTCAATATAGGGGATGTGGTTTAAGTGTGAATTCGGCGATTATTTTTTTTTAGTAACAGGAGGTTCAAAAGTTCAGTGTCTGACTTTTATTGCAGAATTGGAAATCAAATGCTCACGAAGGACAGTCTAAATTACGTGCGTAAAATTTAATTTCCAAATTTGTACACTTTGCGTGGCCTTTTAAAACACTTTTTCATTAAAATGACAGTTTGAGATGTTCAAACTTGGGGCTCCGTTAATTGACGATCATTCCCTGGCTGATATAAACTTCATGCACGTGCGCACGCACGCACTTGCATTCCGTATAAAATTTATGGACGATAATTTATTAACACGTATGATACTATTTTTTGTTTTGTTCTGCTTTCTACGGAAAAGTCTGATTGCTAAACTTTGCGACTGAAACGTGTCCTGAGTTATTTTTTTTTTCTCTCTTCTTTTCACAAGCCGTGTGAGGCACACATATAGGTGTGGTTACGTCCCTTCCGCGCGTCGGGCAACTGTCCCATTTAGCTAAGGATTAGGTAGAGCATAGAAGTCATTTTACGACATTCAATTTCTGATTAAAACACTCAACCGACAGCCAAAGGGTTAAGTTAGGCATTTGTGTGTACCACTAATTATCGTAAGAACATTTATGCATTTAGAACATTTATGGAGGAGACACTATGATCTATTAACCCATTTCATCCTGAGACTGATTTTTAGAATAAAATTGCCTACTCCTTTGAAGGCAACACTACAGATCAGGAGGTAGATCAATGATTTTAGTTCAAGGGTGGTGCCAGACCTGTGGTGCCTCAGGCGCCACGCTATTCTAGCACTACCCTTGAACGATCATAGTAAATTATTTTCCAAGCAATAAAGTATCAGGATGAAAACGGTTAAGCTCATGTTTATTCCCTGTACAACGTTGCTTTAAGCCCTGCACCTCCCCACCCGGGTCTGCCCTGGGGGACTTGGGTGGGGTTAGGTACTTTTTAGTTCCCAGGGTCACCCTTTTCAGCCCCACAGGGTGAGTTTTTCTCTCTATTCTGGGGCATGTGATTCTGTCTACCCGAGGTCCATTTACCTGTATTTGCCTTTTTAAAACTCTCCCTACTGTCTGCACTGCCTGTAGCTCTTGATATTGGATGTGTGTTGCTTAAAGGTCTTAGCTTTATTTAGGCCCCATGTGTTAGGTTTATTTAACGTATTTGACCCGCTGGCGACATACATTCAATGTTCTGTTTATTTGTTTTTTTCACAAGCAGTGCAGGCACGTCCTGAGAAAGCCTTGTTGCTGTCGGGACGTTAAGCAATGTACAATCAATGTACAATCAATTTAAGCCCTGCACCGCGAGTGGACGCGGAATGTGTTTCTGTATGTAGTATGTTGCACAGTTGTTTCCCAGAGGACGAATATGGTGAATAATTGGCATTTCTGATGTCATAGGTCGCTGGGGGCGACTGTCGATGTCCGAGTCATTTGTTTATTAACCCCTTAACTGCCCGGGACAGTCGAAGGATATCCATTTGCAAGACGCCTAAATCGCGGGGAGCACATGAAAATTTAGGCCTCTTGTTAGTCCCGTGTTTTTTTACGCCTATTGTTTGCTCCCGCCCCACCCGGGTCTGCCCTGGGGGACTTGGGTGGGGTTAGGTATTTTTTAGTTCCCAGGGTCACCCTGGTCAGCCCCACAGGGTGGGTTTTTCTCTCTATTCTGGGGCATGTGTTTCTGTCTACCCTTTGTCCATTCACCTGTATTTGCCTTTTTAAAACTCTCCCTACTGTCTGCACTGCCTGTAGCTCTTGATGTTGGATGTGTGTTGCTAAATGGTCTTAGCTTTATTTATGCCCCATGTTGTAGGTTTATTTAATGTATTTGACCGGCTGGCGACATACATTCAATTTTCTGTTTAGTTTTTTTTCACAAGCAGTGCAGGCACGTCCTGAGAAAGCCTTGTTGCTGTCGGGACGTTAAGCAATGTACAATCAATCTATTGTTTGCTCCCCGTTTCCCTGTGTTCTTTACACTAATGTCGGTGAGTGGGCAGTGAATCCAGACGCGCTTTTCACGTCCGCTGGCAGCCAAGGGTTTAACGTTTTGGCTGTCAGTAGCGGTTTATGTCGCGGTGATTCCTGCAGGAAAAGCGTCACCGACGACCCAAGGTTTATGCGGTGCGTTGGTTTGCTTCTTTAACCCATTCAGCCCTGACGCACTACAGTAGGAGATGGGTCGACCATGATAATTCAAGGGCAGTGCCAGATTAGCTTGGCGTCTGTCGGCGCCAAACTAATCTGGCACTGCCCTTAAATTATCATGGTCGAACCATCTCTTGCAACAGGTGCATAGTCGTTGGATGACGCCTCCAAAATTTGGGAAATACGTGCGCCGGGCTGAACGAGTTTAGGCAACGTAACATTCACTGGTTGCGAGCCGCACTCGAGGCCGTGACAGTTATGCGTCTGCAGTAGTTAGAGATCCTCATGAGCCCATGCAGCCGGCCTCCTGCCGGGCCTTGTGTACGTCGGATTTTCTGCTGCCTGCTATTAACCCATATGATATCATACTGAGGCTAAAAGCTTCAAATTTGTACACTGCCATATGCAAGCTACATTATAGTACTTACAGAACTATCGCACGATCAGTCTTATATCCCACCCAAGCAAAGTCATCTTAAAGATCCTACTGAACAGGCTGAAGCCACAGGCAGAGGAAATCATAGCTGAGGAACAGGCAGGCTTCAGACCAGGGCGCAGCACAACTGAGCAGATCTTCAACCTGAGAGTTCTATGTGAGAGATACCTCCAGCACCAGCAGGACCTCTATCATGTCTTTGTGGATATTAAGAAAGCGTTTGACAGGATGTGGCATACATCAATGCCAACCTGATCAAAGTCATAGCAAACCTTTACAACAAGGCCACTAGCGCAGTCTGCTTCAACGGCAAAATAGGAAACTGGTTTAGGACTACAGTTGGAGTCAGACAAGGCTGCTTGCTCTCACCTACTCTTTTCAACATCTTCCTGGAAAGAATCATGACGGACGCTCTGAAAGATCATGAAGGAACTGTCAGTATTGGAGGCAGAACAATCACGAACTTGCGCTTTGCGGACGACATTGATGGCCTTGCAGGAACAGAGGAGCTAGCTCAGCTGGTGGAAAAGCTGGATAGTACAGCTATTGCATATGGGATGGAAATCAGTGCAGAGAAGACCAAACTGATGACCAATAACGCCAGTGGCATTGGCACTGAAATCATGGTTGGAGGCCAAAAACTGGAAACAGTTAAGAAATTCAAATACTTAGGAGCCACTGTGACAGATGAGGGATCAAAACCAGAAATACTAATAATAATGCATAGCATTTATATGGCGCATTTCTCATATTTATAATATAACTCAATGCGCAGAATGTAGCCGCGAACTGAACCCAACAAGCACGCTCACGTGAATCACACGCATTCACTCACACACTGTACGTAAACACAGAAGATTCACGTGGTGCTAAGGGCAAGCTCAAGCGAGCTACTGACGGTATTTGGAAATCGTTTTGTATTTGAAATTTTATTAAGTTGGCTGAAACTGATACCAAAGTGGAGGGGGAGGAAGAGCCGGAGTACCCGGAGAAAGAACCCCCGACGGTCCGCCCGAATTAACTGTCCAGGATTGCGCAGACAACAACAGCACTGACAAGATTGTAGACCATATGGAAGGACAGAAACATCACACTCTGCTCCAAGATCAGACTGATGCGCTCCTTAGTCATCTCAGTGTTCTTGTATGCCTGCGAGTCATTGACCCTCACAACAGACCTTGAAAGGAGGATACAAGCCACTGAAATGAGATGTTTTCGAAGGCTGCTTGGCATCTCATACAGAGATCACGTCACAAACGAGGAAGTGGGAAGCAGAATCAGGCAAGCTATCGGGCCCTATGAAGACTTATTAGCCATTGTGAGAAAACGCAAACTGAAGTGGTATGGGCATGTCACGCGTTCAGCAGGGCTTGCCAAAACAATCCTGCAAGGCACTGTGCAAGGAGGACGAAGGAGAGGAAGACAGAGGAAAAGATGGGAGGACAATATCTCAGAGTGGACAGGACTGAAGCTGGGCGATACGCTGAGAATGGCAGAGAACAGAGAGGAATGGAGGGAGCTGGTTGTTAAGTCATCAGTGGTGCCCCAATGGTCGGCAAGACTACGGGATATAGATAGATAAGGATAAAGGCCAGTGGCTTTAGTTCAAGGGTGGTGCCAGAATAGCTTGACGCCTAGAGGCGCCAAGCTATTCTGGCACTACCCTTGAATTATTTCACACACTGGTGTATACCGAATGATAAGAATTAAAATACACTGACGAGCAACAACAAAAAAAAAAGCGACATTTTTGTCCAGAAATGTCGCATTTCTTTTGCTCGTCAGTATAATCAATGGAAATGTACAATGCAGCACCTGAACACTGCATTTATTTTTAGAAAGTGGCTATTTGGACGGCACCGTCCAAGCAGATAGTAGGCTATTTGGACGGCACTGGTAAAATCTCGCGGGATTCTCGCGGAATGTTGTACGACGCTGTCTCTCGCGCGAATTTCTTACAGTTGATCCCGTCAATATGGAGAAGACATCGTCAATACCGTTGTCCGTGGGCGACTGTTTAATTCGTATGAAGAATTAAAGCACAAACTAACCGAAAATTCAAGAATCGTGGTTCGACATCTTGTATGGTGGTTCGCAAAAAGTGAAACTGAGGCTGGCTTCGCTATCTGCCCGACCGTGTCCACTGGTCATATTACATAGTCAAATTTGGCCAGTTCAGGCACTAAGAGGACCGGTATTTTTAAAAAAAAAATTTTGCCTTTGAAAATTTTAGTAGGGCTGAATGTTGAAATTTGCTTGAAATTTCTGGTTAGATGAGAAGAGACATGTTTGGTGCTTTGATTCATACCATCCTGAGCTTATCCAGTAGAGAATTGTGGACCTATGTTGATTTGAGGGGCACGCTGATTTCAGCTGTGCTTGGGTGTGGGGTTGGTAAGGAATCAGGTTCATAGCCAAGAAATGAGACTGTCAATGTGCTGTTTTTATTGTTAATTTGTGCATGGCAAATGTGCAGCTGGTGGGCGGCAGTGTTTTTTAGGGGATTGAAATATTAGGGGATGCCTGGGACTGACTATGGCTAAGAGACTGGACAGTACGGAAACGGCACTGTGTACCGTGGCCTGTCACTGACTCGCGTGACTAAAATTGGCGGAACTCTCACGCGCCTCTGCACATGGAAGGGGCTCATGAGAATTTAGGGTGTACGTGCGCAAACCCCGGCGCGTGTCAGTACCACTGCCAGGCCTCCAAATCCATATCTGCACACGTACACGATACAGTTTGTTGTATAAAAGCTGTTCTTAATTGGAATAACCATTGATCGGCAAACCTAGATCGGAGAAGTTAGACGATCTTTTGTTTTTTTTCTTAATTGAGGTTGAACGAACCTAGGCGAACTTCAGGAAACCAGGTTTGCCATGGTTCTCTTTCTTAACTGAAGTGCTTGATTCGGCGTACTTGCTGTCTGCGAAGGTGTTCAAAATGGCTGCCGCTATGCCGCTTCGCGATTTGGACGATTTTTGTTTTTGTACTCCTTGCAGTAGCGATCCCACAAACAGCGTTGCGCCTCCCACAAATCAATAAAAAATAGGTCTTGTTCTTCCCACGAGTGAAATATCGCCGTCCGCCATATCGTTTGTATCGGTGACTATCTTCTTATCTCCAACGCAAAAGCAATGTACAATCAATCCAACGCAAAAGAGGGTAAAAGTTTTGACCAATCAACGAAAAGGGTCGCCTTGGATCGCTCGACATGTCGAGCGATCTTTTTTCCGACAGCGAACTATGGTTTGCCGAGGTTCGTGAACTACTTCGAACTAGTAGTTCATAGCCTCACACATTTCAGCATACGCATCCTTTGGCAAAATACATCCCACTTCATTCGCCGCAAAATGACAGAATTCATTTTCGCGGACAGGCTTGGCACTTACCACCCGCTCGGCTTGAACATTCGCCCCTAGGGATGTATGCTCGGCCTGATGGGTATTTGCGTCATTATGTGTTTGTTTTTTTTTACTTTTTTTTATTACGTCATTCTAAATTCTCTCTATACAGGATGACGTCTTTTCTTTCTGTTGTGTTCTTTTTCTGTTCTACGTTTGTTTCCATGTCACCTGAAGAAGGATCTTTGATCCGAAACGCCGTTCCTTGTTTCTATTTTAAAGTTAGTTAGTTAGTTAGTTGGGTTTAACGCCGAGCAGGCGACTAAGGCCATCTCACGGCGGTTTATTTTAAAGGGTTTTCTACCACTATCTTCTGTTTTTCTTACTTCGAACTAGGTTCGCCGTATCTTTAGATCGTCCAATTAAGAACCAACCTTGTTCGCCCGAGATCGTTAAACTCTAGATCGTTAGAGTTCGCGAACTAAGGTTCGTTTAATTAAAAACGGCCTTAACAGTGCGGCTGTGTAGGCCTGTGGACTGACTCCCGACATTCCGACTCGTGTGCCCATGCAGCCGCGGAATGCGGGGGCTCATCAGAATCTAGCGCGTCAGTACATGCCGCGCCGACGCGTGTGTCTTAAGTGTTTGTAATTTTGGATAGGCTGATCCGTATTTATCCAGAACATTCGCTTCAGGAGATCTATGAATTCCGCGGCCAGTCAAACAAATCACAGCATCAAAACGAATTAGTGGCTGCCAGTTAGTACTGAAATGCATAACTTGTCCGTTTCTATAGAGCTCGGGAAGTTCCCCGCGTTGCCTAGGAGCGCCGGCGCGGCAGCCGCCATCTTGAGAGGACACGCTGGCCAGGCGATAGACTTCAGATGCAGTAGTAGCGAAGTAGTGTTTCAACACGTTTTTCTTCATGTTTCTTCCTCTTTGGAAACCGTGACATACAAAAACAGCGGTTTCCTACAGTGATGGGAAGACGTGCTGTTATTGCCTATAGCACGTCAGGATTTTCCTGACATGTCCTGACAGCGATTTCCCTATGAGCGCACGAGTCGCGTATCCTCTCAAGATGACCGCCACGACTAGCGTGATGACGTCAGCTTTCCGAGCCCTATACGCCGGCCACAACTGAAACCGTGAAGTCAGTTCTAACAATTCCATGCTACACACGCGCGTGCTTTGCCAAGGCAAAATTGGTGAGAAAAAGAAAATGGTTACATACACCGGAAAAAGTGCAACGCATTTTGCTTCCGGCCGCTCGGTAATTATTGGGACAGTAAGGTGACGGGATATTGACCCCGGCTCATGTCAGTGCCACGCCCTCTTCGCTCCGCCACCTGCCACCTCCTATCCTATTTGTTTAACTCATTCTACCCCATCACCGAAATCCCCAAATTTTGCCGTTGTCTTCTGAAGACAGCATTGCAGTGCAGGACACAGATCAACCATGATAGTTCAAGGGTGATGCCAGAATAGCTTGGCGCCCATACGCGCCAAGCTATTCTGGGATCACCCTTGAACTATCATGGTCGATCTTCATCTTCCTGTGGTGTGTCTGGGGTAAAATGAGTTAAGACAAGAACACGGCAGCGACACACATCAACATGCGTCGCTCTTTCTCGGGCCCTCCCGTACTAGTGCACACAAGCACAATTTTATCATTTTTCTCACACAGAAGATAACGAAACATCGGCGTTACTAGTAAATGCCGCATCTCCACTTCAGTTTCACAGAAGCGTGAAGAGGTCGACGCCAGGTCTCGTTTTAGTGGTGGCACATCCATATGCTCCTATCCGAGTGTTACAGGCAAGCACACTTAGGTCTGTTTTCATCAAACCTCTCGTGAACGGTCACCTGCCGTTTACGGCCACGTTTTCTTGGAGGGTGACCGTTCGGCATTGGAGGTTCCACTGTATCTTGTGTTGATTTGTTATCAAATTTGATTTTGCCATTTTCTTTTCTAATCTGATTTCAGGTATTTTCACTGCACTTTAAATTTTGTGTGTATTGTATTTTGATTATCATACTTAATTATTGTGTTACCGTCAGTAGCCTGTAATTGTTTGCCATCCGAGTTTGCCGTGTGGGTTGCTTCACTAAATAAAGAAAAAAAGCAGCATACATGTTATCAGCATCTTCAGTATGTGTACAACGTGCAGGGAGTGTATTTCCTGCTTCAGCTAACACTCAAGGTATTATTTTTTCTTCTAAAACGAGCATTGAGTGTAAATCAAGTCCCTACGCTTGCGAGTCACCACCGCCTGCCCTGCACAATCATGTGTGTTGTCACCTACTCGCGGAGTAGTTTCCCTTTACATGTGCCGTCCAAATAGCCTACGATCTGCTTGGTCGGCGCCGTCCAAATAGCCACTACCGGCCACGGAACACAGTGCCGTTTCCGTACTGTCCAGTCTCTTAGCCATAGTCAGTCCCAGGCATCCCCTAATATTTCAATCCCCTAAAAAACACTACCGCCCACCAGCTGCACATTTGCCATGCACAAAATAACAACAACAACAAAAAAAAACCCAGCTCATTGACAGTCTCATTTCTTGGCTATGAACCTGATTCCTTACCAACCCCACACCCAAGCACAGCTGAAATCAGCGTGCCCCTCAAATCACTACGTCAACGGCAACTCAACATAGGCCCACAATTGTCCACTGGATAAGCTCAGGATGGTATGAATCAAAGCACCAAACATGTCTCCTCTAACAAGACATTTCCAGCAAATTAGAGCATTCAGCCCTACTACAAATTTTCAAACAAGGCAAGAATTATTTTTAAAAACACCGTCCTCTTACTGCCTCAACTGCCAAATTTGAATATGTATACCCAGGTCTGTGATTTTCGACCTTACGGTTTGAAACCGTGAGGGCCAAAATCACAGACCGGCGCGGCGCACGAACAGCGTGTAGACAGTCGCACTAAGAGGGGGGGGGGGGGGGGGGGGGGGGTAGGTGGTCCGTGCTAAGTGCAGAACTAGTGGTGCGCTCAGCGCGGTACAGCTCCCTTACTTCGAGTAACGGGTAAAACCGATTTGGTTAGCATGAGGCATTTCCGAGTAGCAAACTACCTTCGGGCCCACGGCGGCCGTAGTCGGCTCGCGCATAGCCGTGCGTGGAGACACTGCGGCCGCCATGGGCCCGAGAACCTTTGCTTACTGGGCTTGATTTTCATGGGCCTCTCTAACTGCGGGAGCTCTTGAGAATCAGTGCCTCTTGCAGACGGTGGAGTGGATCATGGGCGGTGTACCCCGGGTTTTTTCAAGGTGTTGTGTTAGACTAAAACGGGTAAATGAAATGGGGGGGGGGGGGGGGTGACGGGCGTGTGTCCCAGTGTGAGAATGCATGTGCAGCTAGGTATAGAAATGTCAGGTTGCACCGTTTGTGTGGAATTATGAGGTAGAGGGAGATAATTCATGAGTTATTCAGTCCTAGTTGTTGACTGAAATTGCACGATTTATCGCTTTCAAAAGCCAAACAATACGAGTTGCAGGTGACGACAGCCGAGACTTTTTGGTGCGATCAAAGCTGGCTTCGTTAAAAAAAAAAAAAAAAAAAAAAAAACACAAACCTAAACGCACACACACACACAACATACACAAAACACGTACACCCATAATCTCGCACTTGAGATTTTGAGGCGGGGCTCAGGACGTTTTGACTTTCACCCCGATTTCACCATGGTTTTGATAAACGGTAAGAACCAGCGCTCAATTGCAGGAGCGAGCTTAGTCCTGCGCAAGCCACTAAGCACGGTGCTCCGCTATAGCAGAGCACCTTGCATAGTGGCTTGCGCATCACTAAGATCGCTCCTGCAACTGAGCCCAGATTCGACCAGCAAGTGGCGTATTTTCTCATGAGTCCCTGCAGCGAGCAGGGACAATACAACTCTATGCCACGTTCAGACGGATGGGTTTGGCTGCGGGGATGGTTCAGAACGTCTTGACATTCACGCGACTCGCCCCTGCCTGACGGCTGACTTTGCAGTCTGAGGGATTTGCCACGGGGTGGAGGAGAGCGGGTGGGGGTGGGGGACTACGTCCCTCTCCCCTCTCTTTCTCTCCCCCACTCTGTGGCCAATCTCTCCAGACTGCGAAGTGGGGTGGGGGCGCGTCGGAGTAGGGATTAGCGCTGGCCGCGAAGAGGTCAGTTCTTTCCATGTCTGTCTCATAAACAGTCTCGTGCCGAAATGCGACAGTTGGATCAGGATCAGCGTAGTCCAGTGCCAGCCACTAAGCAAGGCGCTCCGCGGAGCTCCGTGCTTAGTGGCTGGCGCAGAACTAAGCTCACTCATGCAGCAGACCCCAGAAATTGTCAGCGACACGGTTAGATTCTCGTAAGTTCGTGCGGCTGCGTGACAATCTCCGCGCGTCCTGCAGATTGAACGAGCTAGCATAGGGACTTAAAGCGTTAATCGTACGCTTGGTGAATGCGTTTCTCTGTGTCGTAGCATCATTAGAGACAGTGTCTGATCAATCTTCTGCCGACTCCGGTTTCTTCCTCTGCTAATTGTGGTTCAAGAAATCATTACAATACGAGCTTCACTTGCTGGCCACACGATCTGCTTAAATTGTATCGATCGCAAATTCAAGGTGTTATGTCTGTCTGGTTAAAACGTGGGCGTCTGGTCACATTTCAATGCGACACGCAATATGAGGATTCAAAAACGAGACAGTTTCTGCCACAAAGAAGCGTAGATTCTCCTGAGCCCCTACGTCTACAGGGGCTCATGAGATTCTATGCTCCGTACAGATTGAAAGAGCTGTTTGTTCTGGACTGCAGATGCCTGTCCGTCGGGTAGTTAATTAATGTGCTGTAATTCACTGTACCAGACATTATCAAATATGACGCCAGAGTCAGCAAAAAGCGTAGATTCTTATAAGCCAGTGCAGCCTGCGGCTGCAGGGGCTTTTACGAATCTATGTTTATTGCAAGGAAAGACATTTAAAAAGATGATTGCTCGGTACTACATAAGTCCGACCCTCGTGTAAAATACAAAGACAATCGCAACGAAGACAAAAACGCACCCAAAAAGGGCATTTACAAGACGGTATATTTTCATTATATTGTGTTTGCCCACTCTGTGCATGTTTCTTTCTTTGTTGGGATTTTCTTTGTCCTTCAGTCGACATGTACTTCAGTGGTCGCCTCCGTAGGCAGTGGTCTTTGGAGAGTTCCAGCCAAGACTGGACGGGAAATGACCTCGTCTGGCCAAGCATGTGTATGCATGGGGAAAATTATCACCTGTCTAGACTGCCCATTGACACATTCCGCGGACTTACTCGGTCTCAGACATTTTGCCCGGTTCTCGTGCCCCTCCTCAGCTTGAGGTATGCGAATGAGGCACGCAAGAGGCATAGATTCTCATGAGCCCTAACAGCCTTCCTGCAGCTGGGGCTCATGAGAATCTTTACCTCTTGCATATGCATGGGGTATCTTAGTAATCAGACTATAAAAAAGCAATAGGTCTTGATGCGTCTGGCGCGACTTTCAAGTTGGTTGGAACTCTCCGTGACCTTCCTTGCGTAAGAAACACAGATGTACATAGGCCTGACGAAAGGCTGTGTCAACGTCTCGGGGCCTTACGGGCTGACGGACTTTGTGTCCACCAGCACTCGGAGAATTCCTGCGTACGATGCCCACTACCCTATAGACTTCTCGGGCCCTCGGTCTCTCCGACTGTGGCTTTGTCGTCTTGAGGGGCTTGTGTCCAGAAAACTGACATAAATTATCTTTTGTGTGTGTTTGAGAGAGAGAGAGAGAGATGATGATGAAACGTTTTTATTCAGGATAAAGTTTTAGGCATGCGAATGCCTCTCTTACAAACAGTCCTGCTACTCTACACACATAAATAATCAACGAGCAACACAATAAAATATTTTAAAAAAACGAACAAACAAACATAATGTCAAGAACATTCAAATGTACTAAAAGCATAAAAAGCAACAAAAAAACACAGAAAAACTACAACAAAAAAACAACAACATTATAACAGCAACATAAGCTGAAGGTCATCTTGTAACATGTCTTTAAGAGTACATCATCAGTAGAGAGAGAGAGGAAATGAAATGAAACTTTATTTTTCAAGGATAAATGATTATGTACATTCAATTGCCTTTTTTCAATCATGTCCTTGCTAAGCTATAGCGTGCACGTAAACACACATACACATAATTTTATATAAAAGTATACATAACGGTGAAAAGTACAGGCAACAATAATTCCATTTCAAATATTCAATGCTTACATTACACCATACACATACACATTCACACTGATATATACCAGTCCGCGCGCACACACACACACACACACACACACACACACACACGTTCTGATTTCTACCCGTCCACACGCACACACACAAACACACACACACACACACTGACACCAAGCAAAACATCGAACATTAAATATTTTAAAAAAATTTATGATGTTATGCAGCAAAAGAAATGACAAGGAACACCTCAGCAAGTCTAAAGCATTATGATATATGAATAAGGAAATGTTTCTGGAGTCGATGACGGTTTGTGAAAAAAAAAATGAACAATATGTTTTCACATGTTCTTAATAAATTCATGCAGTTGGTTCTTGAACGTTCGTAAAGAAGGTGCTGCTTTAATCATCAGGCCCCCACCCGGGTCTGCCCTGGGGGACTTGGGTGGGGTTAGGTATTTTTTAGTTCCCAGGGTCACCCTGGGCAGCCAGCCCCACAGGGTGGGTTTTTCTCTCTATTCTGGGGCATGTGTTTCTGTCTACCCGAGGTCCATTCACCTGTATTTGCCTTTTTAAAACTCTCCCTACTGTCTGCACTGCCTGTAGCTCTTGATATTGGATGTGTGTTGCTAAATGGTCTTAGCTTTATTTAGGCCCCATGTGTTAGGTTTATTTAACGTATTTGACCGGCTGGCGACATACATTCAATGTTCTGTTTATTTTTTTTTTCACAAGCAGTGCAGGCACGTCCTGAAAAAGCCTTGTTGCTGTCGGGGACGTTAAGCAATGTACAATCAATCAATAATGTCTGCAGGAACTGTATTCCATAATTTTGCACCAGAGTAGGAGAGGGACGTCTTGTAAATATCTAAGCGAGGCCTTGGTACTACAAGATTGTTCCCTGATGTTCGACTAGCTCTGTGGGCAAGTGCGAACAAATTAGAGAGATAGGCTGGTGAGTCTGAGAGGGTGATTTTGCGCATGAGTACCAACTTATTATAAATGAGCTGCTTGTCAAGTGGTAGGATATCCAGCAGCTTGAACTTGTAATCAGTACCAATGACGTGCATGGGTCTGTCAACGATTAATTTGATTGCCCGCCTGTGAAGCGAATTCATCCTTTTGAGATTAGCATCACTGCTCCCATCCCAAACTGAAGAATCATAATCCAAATGTGGCTGAATATGGGCACAGTAAAAAAAGTTTCCTTGTTGGTTCGTTAGTAAAACATCTTAATTTTGACAGTAAGAATAAGGTTTTTGATATTGTTTTACACACTTTGGTAATATGGCTTTGCCAACACAGTTTGTCATCAATGATGATTCCAAGCACACGCTGTTCCTTGACTTGCTCAACAGACTGCCCATTCAAATAGAGCTGTAGGGGAGCGGGGTTCAGCTGATGATTTTGTCTAGTAGTAATTAACATACATTTGGTCTTAGTAGGATTCGGGATCATATATTTGTTTTGACACCATGTGGAAACATCATTCAGACCGCTTTGTAGGGACTGGGTTATACAGGATGCATCCGACGATGACACGTCAAGAGTTCAGCTGTGTGATAAGAGTGTCCTGTCGAAAACCAGACTGTAGTGGATGAACGAGTTTGTATTTATGATAAATACAAACTCGTTCATCCACTACAGTCTGGTTTTCGATAAATTATCTAAGAAATTTTGTAAATGTGTGTGGATATGTCTTTCATTCGGTTTTGACAGAGTTGACAACAGAGAAATGAGTCTGAAATGGTTGGGGTCATTTAAATCTTTTGTTTTAGGTAGCGGTATTACCTTTGCCGTTTTCAGACCAGACGGAAATTGTCTATGTTGTATGCAAAGGTTGTAGATGTATGTTAGCGACTCGACGATGTATGGAAGAGCCATTAAATTTTAAGAACAGTGCTGCTAATTCCATCATGGCCAGATGTACGTTTACTCTTTAATAAAGAAATTGATTTTCCCACTTCATAAACTGTTAAGAGCAGAATGTTGCAAGACGTGTTTGTTAGTTGTTAATCGTTCAGCACAAAACCTTTTTTGTAAAAGCAGTTCTCCTATATGGAGCAGAGACTTGGAGGTTGACAAAAACCACAGTCAACAGAGTACAGATCTTCATTAACAGTTGCCTTAGAAGAATCTTGAAAATCCACTGGCCAGAGAAGATGAGCAACATCAGACTCTGGGAGAGAACAGAGCAGATAACAGCAGAGAATGAAATTGGGCGAAGAAGATGGGGATGGATTGGTCACAGTTTGAGAAAGCCAGTTTCCAGTATCACTAGGCAGGCATTGTCATGGAACCCCCAGGGAAAGAGGAAAAGAGGCAGGCCGAGAAACACCTGGTGTCGAGACCTCCAAGCAGACATCAAGAGACTGGGAACCACCTGGAGTAAAATCGAAGGAAAAGCACAGGACAGGAGTCGCTGGAGGTCTCTCGTCGACGGCCTATACCCTGGGTGGGGTGACAGGCATAAGTAAGTAAGTACAAAACCTTTTTAGTTTTTCTGAAACGTCAGACGGTTGACCGGGCGACGTAAGATTCTGTAGCAGTGTAGTGGCGGTAGAGAGAAAATGCTGATTAAACGTATCAGCTGATATTTTAGTGCACTGTGCGGTATTTCTGGACCCCGTAAAGGCGTTTAATGCACGCCAAACAGAGACGATATCTCTTTTTTTGCCGTTCATAAGATGGTGAAAGTAAGACCTCTGAGCATTTCTAACTAAATATTTTATAAGGTTTCTTTGTTTCCGGTAAGCTACAAAATTATTGCTCCTTTTATAATCATCTCGGAGCTGCATGGCATCCTTGATTTCATTGTTCAACCACGCGGGAAATTGGGGATTTTTCACTCGTTTCTCTCTGAAAGGAGCATGTTTATCAAGAACACCAAGAAATAATCTGTACCATTCAGACAGAGCCTCGTTAGGGTCACCTTGGTTGTAAACTGTGTGGAAAGATACTTCAAAGATCTATATCTAATAGTTGTGTGATGTTTACGAAAAGCAGTATTTGCTTTCAATGCCCAGCCACAACATACAGGGTAATGATCACTAATCCCTATTTGGGGCACCTCTACTCCCACTACCCTTGACTTATTAGGTGGTCAATAAGGGTGGAGAGAGAGAGAACAATGAACCTTTATTTTCCAACGGTAGAAGTTATTGGTAACAGGACCAGTTTTCAAAGAGAGAGAGAGAGAGAGATTAATTTGCATTATTTGTTTGGTATTGTGATTAAAACTTTTGCAGACTATTGCTAATCAATGCGATATGCTTCGGGGCGAGCTTTGCTTGCTAAAATTCGCCGATGCAACGGGTTAGCAATGTTGCCTTGCCTCGACTAAAGACATTTCTACTCTTCTTTTCACAATCCATGCGAGTACGCACACACAACGAGGTTTCTATTGCCCTTCATCCACATCGGGTAAATTGTCCTGCGCACAAAAGAGGAAAAAAGCAAACCGGTTCGTATTTTACAACATTCAAACTTTATATGTGCAACATTATTGTGAGACGTACTAAGAACAGTTATAAAAGAGAAATATTAACCTGTTCAGTGCCTGATGACGTAGACTGTGTTCCACAGCCTTCGTTAACCCCTCCCCCCTCCCCCCCCCCCCAAAAAAAAAAAAAATACCAACGCAAAACAAACAACAACAACAAAACAACCTATGTGTCCCAGGAACATTGATTCATAGTCGTGGCAGCAAGAGGCATAGATTTTCATGAGCCCACGCAACAGTCCAGGAGAGAGGTTGACCAGTGACTATGATAGTATAAAGGTAGTGCCAGGATAACTTTGCGCCTGTAGGTACCTATGTCGTATTGTGCCAGGCCTGATCGGGGTGATTGCAGGGTTGCAGTTGTTGAAACTCTTTTCTGCCAGTGGAAGCATATTGTGTATGTGTGTGCGTGTGTGTTTTAAATCATGGTAAATTCAACATCAAAGATTCCCAGCCGTTAAAACAACATGGATACGCAGTGCTTTCAGCAAGAGGCATAGATCCCTATGAGCCCCCGCAACTGCAAATGAGAATCTATACCTCTTGCATTTGGGGGGTGTTCAGTTTTACTCGCGGTCACAGGTCAGTCCACATTGGTTGTCTCCCTCGATTTGCTACCGCTAACCAGCGGGAGCGAATCGAGGGAGACAAACTAGTGTGAAGTCCATCTTAGGGTTTTATGCAATCACGGGCGACCACTCCCTCACGCGAACGACGAGTGGTCGCCCTTGGTTGAGAGGATTTTTGCGTCTCCCAGACGAAAAGTGTAACACGTTTTACGCCGTTGCTGCTTGTCGAGTCGTCTACCCTCGTGTATAATGGTTAAATGGTGTTCTGTAGTCCTGCCAGTGCCATAGAGTAATGGTCAGGGCTCCACTGCGTGAGTGAGCGTAGTCCTGCGCAAGCCACAACGCTTTGTGGCTTGCGCAGGACTCATGCAACTGAGCCCAGTATTGCCTTCCCCACAACATGGTTGGCGGGAGTTGAGTGGGCTGGCGTTGATGGGCTTTGGGGAGTAGAGGGTGGGGATTGGGGGGGGGGGGGGTCACTGACAGTGCCTTATCGACCTTTCAGTGCGAGGCTGCTTGCGACTGGACCTGATATGACCTCATGATGCACTGACCCACCGCCAGTAGCCTGATTCACGCGTAGACCTCGAGACGCGGGCGACAATCTCAAACCGAGTATGCAGATAAGAGTTGACTTGTGCTAGCAAGAGGCAGAGATTCTCATGAGTCCCTGCAGCTGCAGAGTCTCATGAGAATCTATGCTTCTTGCAGATCTGAAAAGGACTGTATTGGCACTGTCTGGTCTGTTTAATAGCCGGACAGGCTTCTTGAGAACGTGACTCGTACTGCGTGCACATCTTGACCCATCAGTTCCTCAAGTTGTTACAGCCTGAGAGGCGGACTGGTGATATGCCCTATTGTGATAGACGACAAAACCCTGTCTCATCTCTCTCCCTTACCCCTCCCCCGAACCTCGCTTTCTATCAATCGATATGTACGGATGTCTGCCACATGCAGTTCTTTGGTCTCAATATTCCCAAAATTGCGTTGTCTTTGGAAGACTACATTACAGTTCAGGAAAACGATCGACCATGGGCGTTTAAGGGTGGTGCCAGGATAACTTGGCGCCAAGTTATCCAGGCACGCCAAGTTATTCTGGCACCATCCTTAAACTATCATGGTCGATCCGTTATCTTGTTGCAGCGTGTCAGGGCTTAATCTGTTAACCCCTTCCTGCGACCACATTCGCGGGGGCTCATGAGGATCTATGTCTCTTGCTGTTGAATCGTGTTCAGTTTTTCTGGGCAGTGAAGGGTTAATTCTTAAACTCCCAGAACTAAATAACTTCCATTCTATGTTTAGTTCTGGGAGTTTGAGAGTTAAAGAAGGGTTTGAGAAATCCAGGTTAGCGACATTTCCGCATGCTTAACATGCTGTCAGCGCTCCGCTTGGTTAAGTGTGCTAGATGGACCCCAAGACGAGTGGATTGATCACGGTTTGGGTGGGTAGTTTGGTCATGCTGTCAGCGCTCCGCTTGGTTAAGTGTGCTAGATGGACCCCAAGACGAGTGGATTGATCACGGTTTGGGTGGGTAGTTTGGTCATGCTGTCAGCGCTCCGCTTGGTTAAGTGTGCTAGATGGACCCCAAGACGAGTGGATTGATCACGGTTTGGGTGGGTAGTTTGGTCATGCTGTCAGCGCTCCGCTTGGTTAAGTGTGCTAGATGGACCCCAAGACGAGTGGGTTGATCACGGTTTGGGTGGGTAGTTTGGTCATGCTGTCAGCGCTCCGCTTGGTTAAGTGTGCTAGATGGACCCCAAGACGAGTGGATTGATCAAGGTTTGGGTGGGTAGTTTGGTCATGCTGTCAGCGCTCCGCTTGGTTAAGTGTGCTAGGTGGACCCCAAGACGAGTGGATTGATCACGGTTTGGGTGGGTAGTTTGGTGGGGTTTTAGGTGGATGGATTTTATCTGGATATAAAATCATGGTAAGTCATGGAGTGTGGCCACCTACGTCATGGGGTTTTGAAGTAAAAAGTGCGAGACTACACACCCCGTCGCTCATTATTGCTATGTGATCCTTAGCGCAGGAGCACAAACGAACAAACAAAAATGGCCTCAATAGATACAACACTGTTCTCGCATTCAAAACGGGCGTTTCAGAAATAAATCTCACCAAACAAGCTTGTAAAAAGGGAAATGACAAATGGCGAGGCCATTAGATTGCCAATGAATATGTTATATATATATTTCAACGAAGTTATAGAGAAAAAAAATCGAAATATTGCAGATTATCGCTTTTTCGTGTGCAGTCAAGCGTTGCATGCCATTTCCCGCGTGTCAACGTGACCCCACTAGCTGAAATGTCATGTCGGAGGACAGGTTTCAGTCGGCCACCAAGAGCTGCCCGTCTGCTAGACACATATATTCTCATGAGCGGTCGCAGAGGCTCATGAGAATATGTTTCTTGCTGACAGAGCTCGGCTGCAGCGGTTCCCGAGATCTCTTGCTGAATTTTGACAACTTTCCGTTACCCCAATACATGCATACATACTCACTCACAAAACAAGTTCCAAGAACTCTTGTCTCCCTCCCTCCCTCCCGCCCCCCTCCCCCCCCCCCCCCCACACACACACAGAGACATGCATCAATTTAATCGTTTTTAAACACAGTTCATAGTTCATTATCAGTTTGTGAGTGTGTGATTTCGATTTCTTTTTATTTATGTTGTACTTGTATTGCATTCGGTCCTTACGTGTTCATGTCACTGTTTTAAAAAATGTTCAAAAATAAAATTAAAAAAAAAAAGTCAAGCATCTGCAGCTTCCTGGTTTTCGACACGTTTATAGCCTTAAAAACTGACGTATATTGGGTGTGTGTGTGGGGGTGGGGGGAGTGGGCGCAGGGAGTTAAATTTACGTTCACGCCATTGGGAGCTATGCTACTACAGGTGTGTTATTATATATATATATATATATATATATATATATATATATATATATATATATATATATATATATATATATATATATATATATATATATATATATATAAACCTGTCCAAGAAAGCTGGCACCACACAATCCAAATATGGATCCAAGCAGCAGTGAAATACTTAAAATGTGAAGAAAGAATTCACATACACCACGTAGTTTACGAGGAGTTACACTTATATTATTTGCGCAAATTTTCGCCCTCTCAGCGAGGGCTTCTTCACGTAAATAGGTAACAAAACATAATTTACGTGTGAGAATGTAGTGTGTCAAAATAAATACAGAATGTACACACATGCACTTTCAAATTCTAAATTATCGTAATACTTTCGCATATATAGACTAAGGTACAAAAGCACGTGCATAAGTTCGTGATATTTAGTGCGTCACTACTGATGACATAAAACTTTTATGAAACACGAATATTGACACACAGTGTGCGGAGGAAAAAAAGTTGCAATGAAATATTTATAATAATAACGTCATCATCATTAGTAGAATATTCAAACGTGCAGTTAAGAAAAATCTAAGTCAACCTCCGAATCTGGTTCGCTATAGATTTCTCTCTCAACATCAAGATACAACCGGACATAGAGAAATATCTGGAATAGTCGCCGAGTCTAATCAAAAGAGTGTCATCGTCACTGCAAATCATCTGAAGAGGTGTACCAACTCCCGAAATCAACACTTTAAAAACTGCCGGAGAGTGGCAGCTCGTTGGTGGTAAGTAGGAGTGGCAGTGCTTAGAAAACACGTCTTTAATGATCTGTCTGTCTTGCAGTTCTAGCTTGACATCTAGATACTCGGCAGTAATCCTATGCGAAACTGTCCATCTGATATGTGGAGGATGAAGAGTCTGAAGGTGTGCTTGAAACTCTTTTGCTTGGTCTTTACTGAGAAGAATTGCGAATCCATCATCTCTGAACTTGCTCCAATCAAGATGAGATAGTCGAGGGCGATCCTGCTCATAAGGAGAGAAGAAAGGAGTGGTACTGGCGATGACGATAACAGGTAACTAGGTAACAAAACATAATTTACGTGTGAGAATGTAGTGCGTCAAAATAGATACAGAATGTACACACATGCACTTTCAAATTCTAAATTATCGAAATACTTTTACATATGGTCAAGAGTACGACTGGGTGTCCAAATGGTGTGACAAGCACCCTGCATTTTCAAAAGCAAAATAATTTTAATATTTCATATAAATCTGATGTACCTTTGCATACATAAACATTGACACTAAGTAAAATTTTTATGTTATTTGCAGTTTGGTTGTTATTGAACTTTGAAATTTAAAGTTTGAACATAACATTTACAATGTCACACATTTAACAATTCACAACAAGCATAAGCTGTAAGCAATTTTTTGCATTTGTATGTTTCAAGGTATGTTCCCCAACCAGAATAAATGGTATGTCTATAAATAAAATGAGTTGGTGGAAAATGCAACCTTTTACGCCATACAAACTGTTTGAACATAACTTTACACCATAATTTCCAAAAGCCACTAATTTTTAATTCTACTTGGAGAACTAATTTTAAAATATTATGCTAAATGCACAGAAACAAGTCTATAATTTAATTTAAGTGCAAAAGCCAATTGAAAAAATAATGTTTACATAGTTCTGAATACTGACAAAGTTGTTCAATACACCTTCACTGCAATGTTATTCTCATTTTTTATCTCATGCAATCAAATACAGTTTCTGTAAGCTAAAAATGACTACACTAGATGACTTTTATCTGCTGTTAACTATTCCAATAGAAAATAAGTAAATGTTTACAAACTGAGCCGAGATTTGGCACAAATTCAATTACATTCACAAGATTGAACATAACTTTACACCTTCACCAAATATATTTTTGGTCTCACAAGAGCAAATTACAAACTTTTGGGGAAAAATAAGTATGCATACCAATCCCACTAACAAGAACAGCCATTATATAAAACTAGTGATGTTTATGTGATTTTCAAAGAAGGCTGTTGCAACTTTTCAAGTGTTTGTACATAACTTTACACTTTTTGACTTGCACACATGACAAATCTTAAGATTATTCAAGAGAAGTCTCTCTAAACAAGACACTATCATCGAGCCTGCTTTCATCTATAAGCAGTGTGCATACTGTTCTGGTAAAATTTCATTTGTTTGTCCATCATAATTACATAAACAGTAGCAAAAAGACAGAAAACAGGATGCATGAACATAACTTTGCACGGTCACATTCACACATTTGCCTTGTAACTTGACAAGTAGAATTATTTAGAAATTTGTTGATTGCCTGTAGTGTACAAAAGAAGAATGATGTTTGCACTAACGTGATTTCATGACAAAAACATGAAATAGAAAGGTAAAAAATAATGACATAGCGTGTTTGAACATAACATGACAACAAAGGACCATTTCTAAAGCACAAAAGTAAAGGTGCAGAGTTATGAAATGCAGATTTGAAAGCTGTTTGTGATGATAAATATTAAGATAGTGCATGCATAAAGGTTAATGCACAAATTCAATGCACAACGGGAAATGTAATCATCATTGCATGAACGTAACATGACACGACATAGAGTTATGTTCATGAGCAATAGCTGTGACATCTTGTTTTGCAGTCACTAAAATTTTATACATTTTGAAATTCATATTTTATAGATTTATCTGGTTATCTTACCTACTTTATTGCAGGACAGCCAAAGAAATGAAATTGGTGTTTGTTTGTAACTTTACACAGTGCATGTGATGTACTGATGGTGTAAAGTTATGTACAAACAACAACAACAAAAAATGTTTATCCTAGAAGATATCACATGCTTTATTATTATAACAAAGTAAACGGAATCTTTTCAGCTATTGGTAGTTTTTTTGTTATATATAAAGTGATTTTTGTGATTTTAGGTGATAAATGTTTGAACATAACTTTACATCCCACAAAGTTGTGTCAAGTTATGTTCATGAGGAAAATTTGAAAAGAGTTTCAAATGTGTTGTGTACCAGCATGTGCATAACTATTTTTATGTGTTGGCATCATCTACTATATGATTTGCAACAAAACTTACTTTTCAACAAAAAACAAATGTGCATACCGGTTTGAACATAACATTTACACGCCAGCACGCAGAAAAAAAATACAATAAAAATTATTTCAACTGAACAAAATTAGGTATTTTTGGGCCTACCAAGGTCTTGTCTAAATAATTATAGTCCTACTATAGAATTATTGCAGAATAAGTGAAAAGAAAATAATATATCTATAAAGTTTCCTGGACTGCTTGAACATAACAATTTACACCCAAAATTTGGACGCATACTGTAAACCTCGTAAAGGGTTTCTTTCATCTATCACCCATGCATCCTCTTCAAAACCTTGATATAAATGACTACACCAGTTGTCTTCAGCAAAAACAACAGATTAGTAGAGATAAATAAGTGCCTAAACTGTTTGAACATAACTCAACATTTACACCATTCTGAGTACAAATCTTCAAAACTGGATCATTTGATTTTCCGTGTAAGAACCACAAACCTTTCATCATAAATACAAAATACATACTCTTCAAAATAACACATAAGTTTTAATAATTAACCATTTGTCAAAATGTGTTATAGTAGTCTGATTTCTGCTGACAAAATTTACAACACGTGTTATGTTCAAGCAGGCTCTTATATTATGGTGAATTATGCAAAAGTAACTTGCTCTAGAAAATCATCAACTCAATGGTAATTTAGGCCAACATTGCAAACATCTTGTGACAGTAACAGTGATTTGTCATAGTGCAGCATGCCTTTGAAAATGTGAGTTCCATGGAGCATGTGTAAAATGTGTCACGTTTTGTTCTCAAGCTATAATTCGGATTTGGTCAAAAAAACTGTGATTACTGATATTAGCAGATAATGTCCCAAATTCTTCTGTGGTCACCCAAAGATTAGTATCACTGGAAACATTATCCATTTCCCTACAAAATGATGTATGCCTTAGTTTGGTCTGACCACTTCTGATAATTTTGTATCAGGTTTTGTGTGAGGGAGGGTGTAGATTTTATCATTAGACACCCAGTCGTACTCTTGACCATATATAGACTAAGCTACAAAAGCACGTGCATAAGTTCGTGATATTTAGTGCGTCACTACTGATGACATGAAACGTTTATGAAACACGAGTATTGACACGCAGTGTGCCGAGGGAAAAAAATGTCGCAATGACGTTTCATTGAGCACAAAGCAATAGGGACTACCCCAGGAGCCCCGCAATCCGCTGGAGAATATTCAGTCCTCCCCCCCGAGAGGGGAGGCTAGTGCAAGAATATTCCCAAACAGATATTGGACCTGCTGGAAATATTTAGCTTTTTGCCGCCTACGACCGGTTTTGCCCGGGGTGGGGGGGGGGGGGAGGGGGGGGGTGTTGCTCTTCAGGTAGGCATACAGCGTAACCTGAAATTCATTCATTCATTCTTTCCATTTTAATGTCCCACTGGCACTCAAAGGTGATCGGGGACTAGTAACCTGAAATTTGAAAACACAACGCATGTACTAGAAGCCACCTCCAGAATTTACTGGTAGCACCACTAGTACAGCGCGGATTGCATTCCTAAAGCTTTATGAAGTGTTGCAGTGGAAGAAGACAGACTAATTTTGAAAAGGCAACACCTAGGCAATTTTGTGGTGCAATTATATTTTACTTTTAACAAAGGCGTCACCCAAAGCCCAAAATGCACTCTATCAGATTAGCTCCAAGGGACGTAATTTTTTTAATTCAATTCTGCAGTAGGTGTTTAGTGGAAGGCTTAAAATGATAGGTCTGTCATTCCTTCTCTCCCACTAACCCTCTCTTTCTAGATCTAGTGAGCTATGCAGTCACAAAAAGGGCAGCTGATGTCCTGATGACACAATGCAAGCTTACCAGCCTGGAATTCCATGGCATTAGCACAGCAAGAGCATTCTCAGAATTCAATATATATATATATATATATATATATATATATATATATATATATATATATATATATATATATATATATATATATATATATATATATATATATATATATATAGACTTTATACCAGTTGCAGGAGATAGATCGAGCATGCTAACTCAGGGGTAGTGCCAGATTAGCTTGGCGCCAAGGTAATCTGGCCCTACCCATGGATCTGGCACTACCTTTGAATCAGGCATAGCGAATCTGCCTCTGCTTTCAAACGGGCCCTTAAAACCCATTGTAGTCTTAACTATACTGTTTCTAAACTCTCATTATAACTGCTTACATTGCATAAATGTGGTTTTTGGATTGTGGATTATGTGAAGTGATGTGTGCTGATGTCTAGTTTGTATGTCCCAATGTATTTAGTTGTGAATTTTGCTTCTAATGTATAAATGTTTACTGTATATGTTGAAACTGTAAAGCGCTTAGAGACATTGGAATAAGCGCTATATAAATACACATTATTTTATTACTAATTACCGTGCTCGGTCTATCTCTTGGTGCAGTGCGTCGGGGCTAAATGAAGTCCGGGAGTTAAATTTAAGTTCATGCCTTTAGGAGCTATGCTACTGCATGTGCGTTGTGATATTGTACAGTACGCGTATTAACTGAAATAGGGGATATAATGCGCGCTGTGGTGATGCTACACACGTATTATTGAATCGGATATGGGTTTTACGCAACATGTTTACCGCAAACAGAACGACAAAGTCGAGCTGAATCGTGTTATAATTTTGAAACGACATAAACACGTATTGATTTCTAGGTGAACTTCATAGTATTTAATCTGACAATCGTTTTAAGTCTGTGGAGTTGTCTGGTCTCGACACACAGGGGGTCCAAAACACATTTAACCCCTTTACTGATGAGAAAAGGTCAGCGCCGTTCAACAACAAGAGCGCACCTAAGATGTCATGAGCCCTCGGAGCTCAAGAGACATAGAACCTCATGTGCCCTTGCAGTTGTCGCTTTCTGACTGCCTCATATCCATTGAGTTCTTTGTCATTGACTTTACAATGTTTTCGGAGCAGTGGGCTTCTTTTGCGTCATATGAACGAGGGTTTCAGAACACGGAATTGTGGCCCCAGGCAGGTTAAAGAAGCTAAGCTGACGTGTCGCGAGTCCTGGCATTAATACCACGTGTAACAGTAAGACTTGTCACGTTCTCTTATTTTCGCAAGCCGATTGGTTCGGTTTACTTCTGAGCTGATGAGTCTGGTCATGTATGTTTATTTGTAGGTCACTGTTCTGGTGAATTGTGTTGCAGATAGCCATTGAACAACCCTCCTCGTGCATGCGGCCACTGTTACTGTAAAGAGTGTCGGTGGCTGCATGGGCAAAGGAGTTAACCTCATAGTGTTAAAGCGGTGGGCAGATCTTCACCCCGCCTTTGCTGTTTTTGTCGCGATGAATCCGCAAAGGGTTAAAATTGTGCTTTTAAGCTCGCATTCAAAACGTTCTTTGTAGCCACTTTGGTTTTGACAGCGTTGTAGCCACGTGGTGATTTCTTGGAACAGGAATTTATTTAACGTCTTTTCACACATTCACACATTGGTGATATGGTGATTTCTTCTATGTCCAGCAAAAGCTGATGTGTACGACTATTCTTATGAGGGATCTCCTGTCATAAAGATCATTTAGCTGGTTGTAGTCATGTAAGTGATACCTGAGTGATGGCCTGAGCCCATTTAAGCGCACATATCCCAAATTTTGGAGGCGCACCAGTTGCAGGAGAAAGAGCGAATATGCAAATTCAAAGGCGCTAATAACAGGTGTCACATTTTGACCTTCTGTTGAGAAGTAACTGTTTTTTGAGACGACTTTATTTTCTTAAAGAAAGGTCTTTCAACCTTACATTAAACGAATCCATGGCGTTGTTTACTTTGTCAGATGGAGGATTTACTCCTGGTGAATGGCTGATGACGGAAAATTGGATAGAGGTCGTGATATCTGATGCCTTTAATTGCCCATTAGAACGTGGTATCAGTGTTGTGTTTCATACTGATTCACAGTGAACGCTGAGCCACGATGGTTTGTTGGTCGCCAGTATGCTGTGGTCGCAGCCGGTCAGGAATTATGTTTAACGCCCTTGCGCATGCAGCCACCGGCACTGTAAACAGTACCGGTGACTGCATGCACCAGGGGGGTAAACAAGCATAGCCCGATAAAATGAACCGTCCACTTGTGCGCAAAGCGGTCGTATGCACTGGGTACGACCGCTTACCAAGATTTGTCATTGCGTTGTCAAGAAGCGCACCTGGCTTTCTTACAGTGTGTTTGTTTTGTCAAATAATAATGGATATTTATATAGCGCCTGACGGAGCTCTAGGCGTTTTACAGTGTGTGTGTGTGTGTGTTAACAAAATAAAAACCAAACAGCCACAAAAACTGGCTATGTATGTGCCACATATACGATCACACACACACACACACACACACACACACAACACAACACAACACAACACAACACAACACAACACGCACAAGTCATTAGTAGGCAGACTTTAAAAGATACGTTTTGATTGAACTTTTAAATGAATGACAACGTTTTGAGTGAGCTTTTAAATGAATGACAGCATTGCGCGTAGCGTATTTCTTGTGGGAGGCTGTTCCACAGCAGAGGACTCTGATACAAATACATCTGCTGAGTATCACGTTTACGTAGATTTGCAAGGAATAAAATAACATAGTATTTTTTAAAATTTAGTATTAATTGAAATGTTCAGCTCAGACCAGTGGTGTGCAGTTCGTCTCTTCAATATATCGCAGCCGTTAGTTCGCCAGATACCGATTTATCGCCTCAGAGTTGCACGTCTGTGTGTAATGGTCATTAGATTTAAAGAATTAGTTTTGAACCTAACTTTAATCAGGTTTGTGTTTTTGTTTGTTTGTGGTTTTGCTCATGGTGTACGAAGTTGGCTTGTGCGATTACACATGCAGTACATAGGAAATGTGGCCTTGTTCGTTTAGGATTTTTAGGGTGTCACACGACTTTTTCTCTGTTGAACATAGTACTGAGCCCTAATTTTGACTTTACAAATATTATTAACAGATCAGGAATTGGCCCTTGAAAACTACATACATGTACCACTTAACGGTTCGGGAGACAGATTGACCACGATAGTTACCTGGAGCCTACGGGCGCCAAGCTATTCTGGAATCACCCTTGAACTGTCATGGACGTCCAGTCTCCTTAAATGTCTTCCCCCCCCCCCCCCCCCCACCCGGGTCTGCCCTGGGGGACTTGGGTGGGGTTAACTACTTTTTAGTTCCCAGGGTCACCCTGGTCAGCTCCACATGGTGGGTTTTCCTCTCTTTTCTGGGGCATGTGTTTCCGTCTACCCGAGGTCCATTCACCTGTATTTGCCTTTTTAAAACTCTCCCTACTGTCTGCACTGCCTGTAGCTCTTGATGTTGGATGTGTGTTGCTATTTAGGCCCCATGTGTTAGGTTTATTTAACGTATTTGACCGGCTGGCGACATACATTCAATGTTCTGTTTAGTTTTTTTTTTTTTTCACAAGCAGTGCAGGCGCGTCCTGAGAAAGCCTTGTTGCTGTCGGGACATTAAGCAATGTACAATCAATCAATCCTTAAATGTCTTCCTTAAAAGGACAACTTCTGAAGTGTATTCCTGAGAAGGACAATTCCTGAAATATCTTCTTAAAAGGAAAACTCTAGAAACGTATTCTTAAAGAGGACAACTACTTAAATGTCTTCTTTCTGAAAAAGACAACTCCGGAAATGGCCCTTTTCTTAAAAAGGAAAACTCCGGAAATGTCTTCTTAAAGAGGACAACCACTGAAATGTCTTCTTCTTAGAAGAACAACTCCTGAAATGTCTTTTTTAAAAGCTGAAACCTCCCAAATTGGGGATTTTACTTTAATAGGGCTCCATTCATTAACCCCTTAGTGCATACATTCACGCTCATTGTGAACTATGCACAAGGGGGTTGGCGTGCTAACGTCGACGACTGATCCGACGTTGTTGCTGGTGGTGTGCTTCAGTATTAAGGTCGATCTATAACATCTTAGTGCAGTGTTTCAGGGCGCCACAGTTTGTAAGTCATTCGACTGTAGTCGAAAATTGATGGTGGTGCGACGTTGTAGATGGTGTGAGTGTGATGCGACGTTGTTGATGGTGGATGGTGTGTATCTCTGTTGCAGCTGAATGCAGTTACACCTTCTGGAACTCGAGCCAGCACATCGAGGCGCAGTCCGCCGACTACGAGAGACAGGGCTTCCAGCGCTGCGAGTTTCTCATCCAGGCTTCGGCCCAGCACGGCGTAGAACTCAACTTCACACGCATCACTGGCTTCGGCGCGCTCTCCATGCATGAAGGCCACACACAGGAAGAGGAGGAAGCAGACGGGGGTGGGGAGGAGACGGAAGAGGAGGAGGAAGGGAGCGAGGGTGAAGGCCAAAGGACAGACGAAAGGCGAGGCAGAGGAAGAGGAAAAGAAGGGTGGAGAAGTGAACATTCGGGTGGGGGTGGGGGCGGGGTTGAGCCCAGACAGGATATGCATGGTACAAACAGTCGATACAATTCAAAATCAACGGACGGAAGCGGAAGTCCGTCGCAAGGAGGACCCAGGTTCGTTACTTCCTCTTCGGCGTTGTTGTCAAATTATACCCCACGCTCTGGAGGTTCCAAACTGTCGTCCATTTTCTCCTCCCCCACACCACCGTCCGTGGCGGTGTCGTCCACAGCGTTTGTGCAGTCAGAAACTTTGGAAGTTTCGACGACCACAACCACCGCCTCCAAGAAGAAGCCTGAACCTTCCTCGCCGGAATCGTCCGTGTTGACAGACGGTTTTGCTGACGCTTCAGCGTCAGCAAAACCGTCGGTCAACACGGACGATAATGACGATAGCCAAGTGACTAAGAAACCTCCTTGTCTGCCTATGGTGGAGATACGCGAGGTGCTGGGTGAAGGTCGCGAGGAGACGCGCCACGTGATTTGTCGGCAGCGCCACAATTACCAAACGCCGGTTGTCTTTCATTACGCCTCGTCTGTGCGCATTGTGTACGAGTGGGAAGAGAAGCGAAACAGTGGATTTACCCTCTACTTTGATTTTAGCAAAGGTAAGCCAGCCACTGTTTGTTTGTTTGCTTGTTGGTTCGTTGGGTTGTTGGTTCGTTGGGTGCGTTTGTCTGTGTGCACAAAGATGATGACCGCCGTGAGATGGCCTTAGTCGCCTGCCCAGCGTTAAACCCCAATAACCAGCAAAGATGATGAACATTATACATCCTTAATTACCCTTTACTGCCAATGGCCAACAATGAAATCTCACAAACCATCGAAGATTGACAGCCCGACAACCGTTCCAGCGACGAGAAACACAGAATTGACCCCGCACGTGTCATAGATCCTCATGAGTGCCCTCTAAAGCGGGAACTTACGAGGCTCTGTGCCTCTTGATGTTGGCTGGTGGTCGCTACATTCCGAAAAACATGATGCCTGCGCTTGACATGATGTCATGCAGTTGTTGCATCGCTATTAGCAACTTACCCACTTGTCTAGCGATTTCCCTCACTCGGTGATTTGTTATTATTTTCCATCTGCCATGTCCGTAATAAGAGTACATATGCGTTCTCCAGTCTGTCGTCAGAAGATCTGGTTCTTCGATGTTGTCCCCTCTATTTGTGTTCTCGTCTAGCCTGTATAGTGGGGGCCCTTATATATTTCTCGCTGCGCTCAATGTAACAAACATAATATGCACACAGACTTAGTGTAGTGATTTTGAAGACAGCAACTAAGGTCCATAAGATCAGACCGGCACACAATTTAACCCTTCGCTGCGGGAAAAAAACGCAAGAGGCAAAGAACCTCATGAGCCCCCGCCTCTTGCTGTTCCTATTTATGTTCCTTGGATGGATGGGGAATAATTCGGTGTCAAATTTGACCCGCTTTCAAACAAATTTTATATCGCTCACTTGGCCTTTCCTGTTTTTGATTACGAATGTTCCATCTACCTAGCAACCTTCGATTTACCTAGTAACAGAAATGGACTGACGACCGAACATGTGCACACGCAGAAGTGAAAGTGTGACGTAACGAGACTAGTTTATATTGAAATGACGTATGTATGGAGCAAGGAAGTGCGTGGTTTCAACTTTGAGTTTGACGTCAGTTGTATGCTTCTTTTTAAGTCTCTTCTATTTATAGAAGATACTTTTTAGGACGGGACGGGGTGGAGCGATTTCAGAAGAACACGCACGACATCATAGGCGGGCTATACTAACACTCTGACAGTGAAGTAACAAGATAAAAATTACGTCATATCTAGTTACGGAAACCTCGTTGTAGAACGTACTTTTGGCGCGAAAGACTGCGTGTGTGTGTGTGTGTGTGCGCGCGCGCGCGCATATATGTATGTAACAACACAAAATCCGAAGTTTGCGTATGTACAAGCTTGAAATAGGGTGCCTAGGAGCCCCTCCAAGCATTTTGAAATTGGACGTCTCATTGAAGAGTTAAATGACCGTTTATAGGAAGTCGGTTGACCCACATTAGAGTCCGCTATTTTCATTATATTCACTTGCGGTTTTGGATATTGCCGGACTGGAGAAAGACACTGGACGAGTTCGTTAGCCAACTTTTTATCTTTTGAACTTTTTCAGTAAAAATTAATTCTGTTTCTATGAAGACGTTTTTTAAAAAGTAAAAAACTCGACTTCTGGAGAAGTCAAACAGTGACGGTGACGTAAAAACAGAAATTTTGTCATCGCACAGACATCGACGCAATACTCTAGACGTGATCTCTCTCTCTCTCTCTCTCTCTCTCTCTCTCTCTCTCTCTCTCTCTCTCTCTCTCTCTCTCTCTCTCTCTCTCTCGCTCTCTCTCAAAAAAAAAAAAAAAAAAAAAAAAAAACACAATGACGCGTATGCAGCGTGTCACCCTACCATAAGTGTGCAACACGTTGGCCGCACATGTAGTAACATGTAACTTTGATCGATGCGTCATGTTCGATCGCCCTTGGTTGAACCCCCACCCGGGTCTGCCCTGGGGGACTTGGGTGGGGTTAACTACTTTTTAGTTCCCAGGGTCACCCTGGTCAGCCCCACAGGGTGGGTTTCCCTTCTACTCCGGGGCATATGTTTCTGTCTACCCTTGGTCCATTCACCTGTATTTTCCTTTTTTAAACTCTCCCTACTGTCTGCGCTGTCTGTAGCTCTTGATGTTGGATGTGTGTTGCTAAATGGTCTTAACTTTATTTAGGCCCCATGTTGTAGGTTTATTTAACGTATTGGACCGGCTGGCGACATACATTCAATATTCTGTTTAGTTGTTTTTTTTTACAAGCTGTGCAGGCACGTGCTGAGGAAGTCTTGTTGCTGTCGGGACATTAAGCAATGTACAATCAACCAATCAGCCCTTGGTTGAAGGTTATATATATATTAATAAAAAAAATGTTTTACTCATATCGATAATGGACTCCAAAGGCTTGTCTACACTGAATTGGAGCACACACGGGGTGATATTGTGGAAGGTGTACATGTTTCAAAAAGACATTAAGAGCTGACGGCAAACGCATATGATATCCACTTAGTGAGATACAAAACGTAAAACGTTATGAAGGTGTACACCGGTTAAAACTAGACATGACGTATTTAGTTGTCAGAGTTTTAGGCTTGCCCGCCTTTGACATCATGGGTCATGGGCATGCGACTGAATTCGCTCGACCACGACCCATCCTAAAAAGTCCCCTCTATAAATAGAAGGGACTTCAAAATGAAGACTCAAAATAAGGCGTGTGACGCCCCCCTTTAGTTAGGTATACACGCTTGAGTAGGGAGATGCATTTTATCAGTGTCAATTTGTCAACAGAATACAGTCATTTATGCTCATCGTAAAAACTCATACCCTACTCCAGCTGTCTCTGGACAACATGTATTGCCTATTTTTTTAAAGTTGTTTACTAGTATAATACTACAGTCCATTTTTGTGGAAAGCGAGATTTTCACTGTATTTCAATGAAAATCGAGTTTTGCACGAAATGGGGCAAACTAGATTTTTCCACATCGGGGCACTAATGCGCTGTCGACGTAAAAGGTATCGCATGTCCGGGGTCACGCAAGGTGTAGGTTGTCTGTTTCCGTTCTCTGTCTACCGCAGTAATCCGATACGTAACATTTCTGAGCCTGCCGTCAAACACAATCCGTCTCTCTGTCGTACTACAGCGTCAGTTGTCGGAAGTATTCAACTGTAATAAGCTTTGCATAGCTCATGGGTAGTGCCTGATTAGCTTGGCGCTCCAGGCGTCAAGCTAATCGCAGCAACTGCAGAAGATCGGACGAACATGAACACAGAGGTAAATGTTTTCTTTCAAAGCCGATGAGACCACCTGATAACTAAAACCTTGTGCATTAAATTTATTTGTCACTACTACTCTTGAGCTTCTATGAACGGTTCATCATAGTCTGGTTCCAGGACTACATCCAGGATCCACGATTTGAGGTTGTTCACGGTCCTATGACAGAGTCAAATGGATTTGAGATGTTGCCTGCTACTTGCTCGAATAGAAGTAATCCCGAACGGCGAACTCTTTTGTTTGTTTTGTTTTTGTTTTTTTGTGCAAGATACTTTTCGGTACCGACAAGGGCGATAATGTTGTGGCCAAACATTGTGACCTCAACGACGACAGCTGTTGCGGTCGATCTATCCCCCCGCACTTGGTTGTGGAAGGGAAAGGAGCACCGGCTATTCCAATGGTCCGTCAGTAATGATGATGGACGTCTTGCTGTAGGTTGCGGTGTCTAGACACCAGACACCTGTTTACAGGTCTGAGTTGTTTATCGACAACGGCTCGTCAGCTCAGTAGCAGACTGGTACAGTCGTAGGCTGAAACCTTCTGAGCCTTATCGCCAGGGAACAGATGCAAATTTATGGAGCAGTGGCCAGTTGCATGAGGGAGCTTAGTTCTGCGCCATCCACTAAAGCAAGGAGCTCAGCTACAGCGGAGCACCTTGCTTATTGGCTGGCGCAGGATTAAGCACTCATGCAGCTGCCTTGTAACGTGCGATTTTGTTGAATACAGTGGCTGTGTGTTTCAGTCAGTGACTGCATGGTATCCCAGTAAGCAAAGGTCCTGGGGCCGATGTCGGTCCGAGTGTCGTTTGTATTCTGGGATAGAGCCTGCAGCCGCCGGGGTTCATGAGAATCCGTTCCTCTTGCATGGGCGGAAAAAGGAATGTCTAGTCACCTAGTGGCTGATCCGATCCGCACCTATTGTCCCAAGACTGCTGCTTGCAGCACAACCGTTCTTTAAAAATGAAATCCAGACCAAAACGATAACTGTCAAACGTGTACAAAGAAAATCTCTACAGGGGCAGAAACACGCTTAGAAAAAAAACATGTACTGCACAGTTTGATATATTGATAAATGTGATAAATTGTATAGTAATGATCTTTTTCAACATAGACATGTAGACCAAAATGCATTACTTGTCGGAGCTGTGCCCTCTAAACACCGGCGCTCTACTACGGCGACTGGCCCCCAGGTGCAGCGTTGACCGTTGTTTTATGTTGCCTTGATCTCCTATCGACGGTATTTTGTTACTGTTGTTAACTTGTATTTTCATGTACTAGATTTAGTCAAGTCAAAAGAACATATGATAGTGTGCTCAGGAGACGTAGGGCTGTCTTAGCATTCTGTTTTTGTTGGGGAGGTTCGGGTCGGGATGAGGCCACTGGCGCTGGTCATTAGATACCTTGGCAGAAGGGCTTCGCCCGTCCCGAGTCATTGTCCATTTTGTAGCTCTGTTATTGTAATTTGTGGAATGAGCGAGTGAGTGAATATGAGCAGCACCTGATGTGGCGAGACTGTAATTGCCCTTTAAGGGATAAATAAAGTTTTTTTTTTAAATTTGAATTACTTGTCTTTTAATTATTATTTTTTTTTTTAGATGAGATTCGAAGTGTAACACGTCTCGTCTAAAATAAGGAAAGTAATGCATTTTATTTTCCCCCCGCACGTACAAACTGTAATAAGTTGTGCTTGTCCTTTCTAAGCAATCCTTCATAAACTGAACGCAGCATTACTTTATAATGCCTTTAAAAACCAGGACGTCGTGAAGCATCCAGTCCTATAGTTTTGTCAGCATGAGCTAAGTAAGGCTGCTTGAAACCCCCACGCAAAGGAAGGGGAGATGGGGGGGGGGGGGGGAGCATAGACCTACAAGGACCCGTGTAGAAGTCGGGATTTCGCTAGGATCTTTGCTTCCTGCTTACTTACAATGTCAGATCTGTGCTGGTTTGCCGAGGAGATACATAAAAAGAGCCGCAAGAAAAGTAAGCAAGAGGCATAGCATTTCATGAGCTAGGCAGCAGAGATCTGGCCGCTTTACAATGACAATCCGGCATCCTCAAATGGTGATTTACGCGTGCTTTGTCTACGATGCTGGATAGCACGCTCTACAGCTTACTTGGATTCGTATGTCAGCGTCTTCTTCCTCAAACGCGTCTGTCAGTGTCTGACGCTGTGTGTGTGTGTGTGTGTGTGTGTGTGTGTGTGTGTGTGTGTGTGTGTGTGTGTGTGTGTGTGGGTGCTTGTCCAGTCGCGGCGAATAAAAACTGCAGCGCAGTCGACTGCTGACAGATGCAGTCAGTATTTGTAGTCTGCGGTCGCCGGGCATCGTATTCTTATAACTGTCGGTGTATGGAATAGCCCGTCGGTCTTGCTCCGCTACCTGACCTGTCTACCTCACCTGTGTGTGTGCGCGGGTGTAACCGCTGTGCGTGTAACTGCAAGCCGCTTACAGTACAGCTGCGTGGCATGCACGAAGGGAAGCAGAGAGCAGCTAAGGGAGAGGCTGTGGGTGTCAGTGTTTTTGAGGGCTCCATTTTCTTGTTCCGTCACTGCTGCGTGGTATTTCGAAGGAGAAGTCGGTCACAGAACGGAATTTTCCCTTGCACCATTTTCAGCGTGTGTCATCTCCGTTTCCAAGCGAACTCGCTTACTTAGGAGTTGAAGTTCTCCGTCTTTTCTGTTCACAGGTCAGCATTTTTGTTCGATGTTGTATGGTGCGTGCTGCGTTCATGGATGAAGTGGCCAGACTCGCAGATCTGTTGCACTACACGTCAGTACAATGCTCCGTACGAGTTGAAAAGTGTAAACCGACCCCCTTCTATTCTTCAGCGGAATGTTTCTTAATATTGTTCAAAGTCAAAGTTCACAAGTGCGCGTCTTTTTATGCAAACAGTGGATTAACCTTTTCGCTGTCAGTGGACGTGTATCTACTTGTTTCTGAAATCGTTGTTCATTGAAATTTTAACGACCAAGAGGAACCGTCCAAGGAACATTGATACAAGTTGATCTGAGCAAGAGGCATGGATCCTCACGAGCTCCTGCAATTACGGGGGCTCATGAGGATCTATACCTCGTGCATTGGGTGGTGTTTCTGGGCAATTAGGAGTTTTAAAAAATCCGGACAAAACGTGCGATACGGATAAGAAACGTTTCGCAGTGAGCGAAATCAGAAGTTGGTCAAAGTATGCTCGTCATTTGACGCAAAAAGTGGATTAAAAGCCCGGACAAACTTGCGATATCGCATGTATGTCTGGGCTTTTGATTAACTGTTTAGGTCGTCATGCCCTAATATTCTTAAGTTTGAATCGAGCAGTGGAAAACCTGCAACTGATGCGCCCACTACGGCACCGACCTGCACGTGGCGTGGATGGGTAGTCTCCTCAGTCACTGACTGAGTGGGCTAGCGATTAGGACTTGACGTCAGCAGATATGTTGTTCAGTCGATTTCACTGGTCCGGGTTTTTTTAAGGAGCTGTGCTAACCCAGGTCTTACCATGTTGGATTGGTCCTTAAAAATACTCATTAGTTTTTGGTCCTTTGGATCCCAAGTGTTTGCCGTGCTTGGGGGAGAGAGGATCGTGGTGGCTGAAACATTCCACTTTGGCCTTGACTTCTACTTAAACGGGAGGCTAGGAGTACCGGCCTAGTCAATCGGCTCTTGTCACGTTCAGCCCTATCCCACTATTGACATGCAGGTTGATATCCGGAGCACCACGCTATAGCCTCTGCTGCTGATTAGGTGCTTTACGCCAGTATTCCCCTGCATTCAACAATGTGATAGAAGGCGGTGGCTCAGACGATACAATCGGGCTTAACCCCTTGAGTTTATCTTTCGGTCAGTCTCCATTGTGCGTCGGCTGGAGACCCGCCGACAGATGCACTTTCCCTTGTTGAGCTCGGTGGTGGGCGGGGACCCCCGGGGGATGAATATCTCTACTACTATAATATGGAAACCACCAACAAAATAAAAAACAAAAAAGCGGCACATAGCCACCGACATTGTAATTGATAGTGACTCCCGACTGTGAGGAAGCGACGCGTCAGCCGCCTGGCCTCGCTTCCTCATTGTCCATAGCAAAGTGAAAGAGAAGCCTGTTTCCAAGCTGCATCCTTTCCTGGTGGGTCTGGTGACTTGCTGGTAGGGTGCCGTACCCGGGCACACTCCAACGGGCTACTGAGGCGCTCTTCCATCGGAGAAACTCCAGTGGAGGTCACACCTCACAAAACGATGAATTCTTCTAGAGGTGTGATTAAAGATCAAGCATTGGCAGAACTGTCGGAAGATGAACTTGTACGGAACTTTAAGTCTCAGGGGGTGACTTATGTCAGGCGCTTCGCTTCCAAGCGAGGTGGTAGGGAGATCCGTCTCCCTACCATCATCCTAACGTTTGGTACCCCCACCCCTGCTACTACCATCTCCAAATAAAGATTCATCATCATCATCCATCTGGGGAGGTTATTACTCCTTGAAAGTGAAGAAGTACGTCCCTCTCACCCTCCGGTGCTCTTAAGTGCCAAAAGTATGGCCATAGGCAGAAGACATGCCGACAGGTAGAGGCTTCATGCGCCCGTTGCACTAAGCCCAGACACTCTGCCGAGTCCTGCACAGCCACCCCCCTGTGTGTTAATTGCCAAAGGGGGGAGGGGGGGGGGGCATATGGCTTCGGACAAGAAATGCCCTTGTTGGGTATCCGAGTGCAAGATTCAGCAGGTGCGTGTGGAGAAGGGGCTGTCCTTTGCAGACGCCAAAAAACTGGTTGAAGGCCCTGGTGCAGCTGAGGCTGCGTCAAACTCTAGTAGCACCTCTGTGTTTACATTCAGTGCTGCGGTAGCAGGCAAGCGCCCCACCAAAGATTTCTCATGTCAAACCCCAACTTCTTGGTTCCTCTTGGTGCCTTTGGCTCCTCTCCCCCTGGAGAGTAACCCTTCTCCAGTGGTGACGAGGAACCAAGGAACGCAGAAGGCGGACACTACCGGTCCGGTAGCAACGCCTTCTGCTGCCCCTAAGCCTCAGCCTCCAAGCCTGTCTGTCTACTACAAAGGCTTCTGGCTCTGGTCAGCCTTCTAAGGCCGCTAACTCTAGCGGCAGGAACGCTGCTCAGAGCCAGAAGTCCAAGAAAGCTACAGGACCGCTGTGCGCACGGGCCCAGAAGGGGGACTCTGATGCCCCCCTTCAAAATTAATATGCTGCATTGAGGAACAGATGGAGGGAGTGGAAGTTGTCATAGCTGGTGCTGCGGCAGCTCCACTCCCCTCATCTCCGAAGAACCAGAGGAGGCCCGGGAGCAGGCCCACCTCTGTTTATTCGACTCATTCCAAAGCAAAGGAAAAGGGGGAAAGAAACTCTCTCCCCCACATAAGTCCTAATCATGTACTCTCTGCTTCAGTGGAATTGTCGTGGTTTTCACGCTAACTTAGATGAATTACGATTTTAGTCAAGTTCTATAGCCCCTCAGTAATATCTCTTCCGATTGACCTTCCGCAACCATAATTTATTAATTACCTTAGAACCGCTTGTCAGAAGGCTCTCGACGTTCTTCGTGTCGTTGGTCGTACTGACTGGGGTGCAGACCGCATTGTCTTACTTCGACTGTACTGGGCCCTTGTTCGGTCCAAACTGGATTACTGTTCTGTGGTATATGGCTCAGCTTCCAAGTCTGTTCTACAGCGTCTGAACACAATTCACCATCAATGTCTGCGGATATGTCTGGGGGCCTTCAGGACGTCTCCAGTTCCTAGTCTGTATGCCGAGGCAGGAGAGCATTCTGTCAAGCTTCCCCGCATCCGCCTCATGCTCAGCTACGTTCTGAAACTGAAGGCCCATCCAGACAATCCTGCCTATGATTGTGTTAACCCGCCGTTTGCAGAGGTTTACGATGCCCATTCGGGAGCTGTCCATCCACTTTCCTTCCGTGTCCGACCTCATCTGCAGGCGGCCGGAGTGGACCTGGACAAAGTTTTGGAATCTCTGCAACACATTACTCCACCCTGGCTATTACCATCTCCTGACATCTTGCTGGACTTAACCGCCCACAAGAAGGACTCAACTCCACCAGCCATATACCAACAGAGCCTTAATGAACTTCTTGCGAGTTTTCCTGGCTGTTGTATTTATACGGATGGGTCAAAGTCTGAGGATGGGAGAGTGGCTGCGGTCGCAGTGTCCTCTCGCCATTCAAGCACCGCCTCCCAGATCATTCATCTGTATTTAGTGCAGAACTGCAGGCGGTTCTGCTGGCACTCAAGCGCTTTAAGCATGCTTGTCGATCTAGGAAAAGGAACTTCCTGATTTTGTCTCTTTCTGCCCTGCAGGCCCTTCAGGGCGCGGGAACAGACCACCCACTGCTGGTGCAGATTAGAGAGCTCTACGCAGACTTGATGAAGGAATATTATGACATCATTTTTATTTGGGTCCCAGGGCATGTGGGCATCGAAGGCAACAGGATTGCAGATTCTGCTGCCAACGTTGCAACGACCCTGTCCCTGACACATAGTGATTTTGGTTGTGATTAGTGCGTACATAGCCCGTGAGTGGCAGTCCTAGTGGGACAAAGAGGAAGCTAACAAGCTGCATGAAGCTCTTCCTAAGGTGTCCCACAGTCTACCGCCCGCAGCGGCAGTCGCCGTGAGGAGAATGTCCTTGCTCGGCTCCACATCGGGCACACTTCTTTTTTACACACTCTTATTTACTAAAACAGGAGGAGCGTCCATGGTGTTATGCCTGCGACGAGCTGTATTCTGTTAAACACTTTTTGTTGTCTTGTGCCGATCTGATTGACACAAGATATAAACACTTCACAGCAGACACATTGAAGGTTTTGTTCCGGGATGTACCCCTGGACAAGATCTTCAGTTTTGTGAGAGAGTGCAATATTTTAAATAAAATTTGAGCATTGACTATGTAAATTCTATTATTTTGCCCTTTTTGAGAGTCTGTAGACGTTTCCTTTAAAGACATGTGCGACATTTAAGCAGGAAATATTTGAAAGATATATTTACATCTTGTCTTAAGACCTTTCTTTTAGTCTGGCTGGCCAGAATTTTGCCCATCCCACCGTCTTGGTTGCCTGCTCGGCGTTAAACCCAAATAACTAACTGCAACTGATGCATTTTCGTTAAATCGATTTTTTCATATTAAATTTCTTTGGTAGAAGGACGCGCGTAATTTATTTTAACAGAATCACGGTTAATTTATTTGATTGATGAGTGGATTGGTGCGTGGGATTTATGGATGGATTCATTCATTCATTCATTGGAGATTTTTAAAAGCCCAGCCATGTGTTAATGGCTATGCGTGCGGGCCTTACACAATGCTCGTTTTCGTTAGTCCGTTTGCTAGTTCCAAAACCTGCTTTCTGCAAGAGGCATAGATATTCATGAGCCCCTGCAGTCGCAGGGGCTCATGAGAATCATTGCCTCTTGCTTAGCGAGACCGGCTCTGTTGGTGTGCGCCGTCAGGATTTTATCATATAGCCGGAGTCTCCCCTGTCACCCCCATCTCTTCACCCCCTCCCCCTTCACCTCACCCGCTCTTCACCTGACCCCCCCCCCCCCCCCCCCTCCACGGCGATCTGTTCTCTCTGTTGCATGTTCAACTTGGTGTAAAATTTTGACCTGTTTCAGTGGCTGGGTCCTAAGCTTGGTTGCCTGCCAAGGCCGCGCTGTGCCAAATTTGGCTTGTATTGTGGCGCTCATGAAAGTGAACATCCAACACAAGGTTTTGCCGTCTCCGTCGTTCCCCAGTTAGCAAACGACGTCGGGCCCACGGCAGCCGCACTGTGGCCGTGGCGGACCCGAAGACGTTTTGCTGTTGGGGTCAGTCTCATTTTGCTTGAGGACACAGATTGTCATGAATCCATTCAACTGAATGGGCTCATGAGATTTAGATTTCTCCCTATGTCTGGTTTTCCCAACATGGTTTGAAAATACTATCCCGAGGGTTTTTAAGTGCACGGATCGTGTGAAGCTTTTGTCTTTGGTACATTGTACAAGTAGTCTCCCCAGTAGAGAAACTCGTGCAATTAAATAGTCTCACGACATTTAGAGCACTCCCACCAATATCTGGTTTTCCCAAAATGATTCGAAGATACTAACCCGATGATTTTTGTGGGTGCATGAATCTTGTAGAGTTTCAGTTATTCCTACAAACGGTCTCCCAGTCAGAGAAACACTAGGTGAATGTGCCAATAAGCACAGTTTGTGTGTCCGTTAGATGACCCCCCCCCCCCCCCGCCTCCCCCCCCCCCCCACACACACATACACACCTCCCCCTCTCCCCCCCCCCCAAATAATAATAATAATAATAATAATATTAAAAATTAAAAAAATTAAAATGGGACCACAGCCCACAGTTTTTGTTTTCAAGCTTATGCTTCTGATCCATCTTCCTTCTACTTTAACCCCGCCCCCCCCCCCCCCCCCCCCCCCCCCCCCCCCTTCCGATCCACACACACTGGCACACAGAAATAAAGATGGACACACGGCGATTCCCGCCATACGCAAGCTCTGTGGTCTGGCGTAGCATAGCTATTCTGAAGAAGTATAATAGCACCAGCAGCGAAATGACGTCACTTCAAGCTCCATGTCATAGCATCATTAGTCCCACGACGCCGTGTTCATAGTGACGACTCGATGTTATACGTTACTCATCGCAGTACTAACATTTGACGTATTAGAGGATCAAACTTGGCAATTTTCTTGCTGATTTTCACACCTAGGGGTTGCAGGTCACAATTGGACCTAATCCTACCCCAGGGGCCAGTTGCATGAGCGAGCTTAGTCGTGCACCAGCCACTAAGCAAGGTGCGCCGCTATAGCGGCGCACCTTGCTTAGTGGCTGGTGCACGACTAAGCTCGCTCATGCAACTGGCCCCAGCCGTAACAAACAGCAGGCACTTATCCAAACACTGTTTATGAAAAGTCATGTGGGTATTAATGAGAAGATAGTTTTTTTCGTAAAAGAAAAAGCAAGGTTATGTTAGCTGTTTTAAAAATAACTATGAAAAAGTGGTGCAAAAAAGTATCTGATTAAGTGATTTTTACACCTAGGGCATACAGGTCACAATTAACCTAATCGTACCCGACAGCCGAGACAAACTGTAGGCTTATGTAAATATCGTATATGAAAAATCATGCGATTATTAATGAGAAGATTGCTTTTTTCGTAAAAAGATTAAATGGTTTAAAGATTAACCCATATAATTCGTGAAATTAATCAGGAATCATCGCGACAAAAACCGCTACCAACAGCCAATGGCTTATCCACAAGTTGGAATTTTCACCCCCCGCCCCCCCCCCCCCCCCCCCCCCCCTGTTGCATGCATCCACCGGTACTGTAAACAAGGGGGTTAATGGATAAGTTACAAAATGCCATCAAACCACCAGTTTAACCTCTTCACAGCATTTGGCCGCAGATTATGTCTCTGAAGTAAATTCAACGCTGAGTAGCCCCAACCATTAATCAAACATCTAGATACTAGAGTGGTGTCAAAAAGAGGCATAGATCCTCATGAGCCGCCGCAACTTCGGGGTTCTTGATGATCTATGTCTCTTGCAGTTGGATTGTGTTCACTATTTCTCGGCAGCGAAGGGGTTAGGTTGACGGCGTAGTTTGTGTCTGAAACAAGATATGGGCAGTATGTAGTTTGTGTCTGAAACAAGATATGGGCAGTATGTAGTTCGTGTCTGAAACAAGATATGGGCAGTATGTAGTTCGTGTCTGAAACAAGATATGGGCAGTATGTAGTTTGTGTCTGAAACAAGATATGGGCAGTATGTAGTTCGTGTCTGAAACAAGATATGGGCAGTATGTAGTTTGTGTCTGAAACAAGATATGGGCAGTATGTAGTTTGTGTCTGAAACAAGATATGGGCAGTATGTAGTTTGTGTCTGAAACAAGATATGGGCAGTATGTAGTTCGTGTCTGAAACAAGATATGGGCAGTATGTAGTTTGTGTCTGAAACAAGATATGGGCAGTATGTAGTTCGTGTCTGAAACAAGATATGGGCAGTATGTAGTTTGTGTCTAAAACAAGATATGGGCAGTATGTAGTTTGTGTCTGAAACAAGATATGGGCAGTATGTAGTTCGTGTCTGAAACAAGATATGGGCAGTATGTAGTTCGTGTCTGAAACAAGATATGGGCAGTATGTAGTTCGTGTCTGAAACAAGATATGGGCAGTATGTAGTTTGTGTCTGAAACAAGATATGGGCAGTATGTAGTTCGTGTCTGAAACAAGATATGGGCAGTATGTAGTTTGTGTCTGAAACAAGATATGGGCAGTATGTAGTTTGTGTCTGAAACAAGATATGGGCAGTATGTAGTTTGTGTCTGAAACAAGATATGGGCAGTATGTAGTTTGTGTTGGGCAGTATGTAGTTTGTGTCTGAAACAAGATATGGGCAGTATGTAGTTCGTGTCTGAAACAAGATATGGGCAGTATGTAGTTTGTGTCTGAAACAAGATATGGGCAGTATGTAGTTTGTGTCTGAAACAAGATATGGGCAGTATGTAATTTGTGTCTGAAACAAGATATGGGCAGTATGTAGTTTGTGTCTGAAACAAGATATGGGCAGTATGTAGTTCGTGTCTGAAACAAGATATGGGCAGTATGTAGTTCGTGTCTGAAACAAGATATGGGCAGTATGTAGTTCGTGTCTGAAACAAGATATGGGCAGTATGTAGTTCGTGTCTGAAACAAGATATGGGCAGTATGTAGTTCGTGTCTGAAACAAGATATGGGCAGTATGTAGTTTGTGTCTGAAACAAGATATGGGCAGTATGTAGTTTGTGTCTGAAACAGATATGGGCAGTATGTAGTTTGTGTCTGAAACAAGATATGGGCAGTATGTAGTTTGTGTCTGAAACAAGATATGGGCAGTATGTAGTTTGTGTCTGAAACAAGATATGGGCAGTATGTAGTTCGTGTCTGAAACAAGATATGGGCAGTATGTAGTTTGTGTCTGAAACAAGATATGGGCAGTATGTAGTTTGTGTCTGAAACAAGATATGGGCAGTATGTAGTTTGTGTCTCAAACAAGATATGGGCAGTATGTAGTTCGTGTCTGAAACAAGATATGGGCAGTATGTAGTTCGTGTCTGAAACAAGATATGGGCAGTATGTAGTTAGTGTCTGAAACAAGATATGGGCAGTATGTAGTTCGTGTCTGAAACAAGATATGGGCAGTATGTAGTTTGTGTCTGAAACAAGATATGGGCAGTATGTAGTTTGTGTCTGAAACAAGATATGGGCAGTATGTAGTTTGTGTCTGAAACAAGATATGGGCAGTATGTAGTTCGTGTCTGAAACAAGATATGGGCAGTATGTAGTTTGTGTCTGAAACAAGATATGGGCAGTATGTAGTTTGTGTCTGAAACAAGATATGGGCAGTATGTAGTTTGTGTCTGAAACAAGATATGGGCAGTATGTAGTTCGTGTCTGAAACAAGATATGGGCAGTATGTAGTTCGTGTCTGAAACAAGATATGGGCAGTATGTAGTTTGTGTCTGAAACAAGATATGGGCAGTATGTAGTTTGTGTTGGGCAGTATGTAGTTTGTGTCTGAAACAAGATATGGGCAGTATGTAGTTTGTGTCTGAAACAAGATATGGGCAGTATGTAGTTTGTGTCTGAAACAAGATATGGGCAGTATGTAGTTTGTGTCTGAAACAAGATATGGGCAGTATGTAGTTTGTGTCTGAAACAAGATATGGGCAGTATGTAGTTTGTGTCTGAAACAAGATATGGGCAGTATGTAGTTTGTGTCTGAAACAAGATATGGGCAGTATGTAGTTCGTGTCTGAAACAAGATATGGGCAGTATGTAGTTCGTGTCTGAAACAAGATATGGGCAGTATGTAGTTCGTGTCTGAAACAAGATATGGGCAGTATGTAGTTTGTGTCTGAAACAAGATATGGGCAGTATGTAGTTCGTGTCTGAAACAAGATATGGGCAGTATGTAGTTTGTGTCTGAAACAAGATATGGGCAGTATGCAGTTTGTGTCTGAAACAAGATATGGGCAGTATGTAGTTCGTGTCTGAAACAAGATATGGGCAGTATGTAGTTTGTGTCTGAAACAAGATATGGGCAGTATGTAGTTTGTGTCTGAAACAAGATATGGGCAGTATGTAGTTCGTGTCTGAAACAAGATATGGGCAGTATGTAGTTCGTGTCTGAAACAAGATATGGGCAGTATGTAGTTTGTGTCTGAAAAAAAGATATGGGCAGTATGTAGTTCGTGTCTGAAACAAGATATGGGCAGTATGTAGTTTGTGTCTGAAACAAGATATGGGCAGTATGTAGTTTGTGTCTGAAACAAGATATGGGCAGTATGTAGTTCGTGTCTGAAACAAGATATGGGCAGTATGTAGTTCGTGTCTGAAACAAGATATGGGCAGTATGTAGTTCGTGTCTGAAACAAGATATGGGCAGTATGTAGTTTGTGTCTGAAACAAGATATGGGCAGTATGTAGTTTGTGTCTGAAACAAGATATGGGCAGTATGTAGTTCGTGTCTGAAACAAGATATGGGCAGTATGTAGTTCGTGTCTGAAACAAGATATGGGCAGTATGTAGTTCGTGTCTGAAACAAGATATGGGCAGTATGTAGTTCGTGTCTGAAACAAGATATGGGCAGTATGTAGTTCGTGTCTGAAACAAGATATGGGCAGTATGTAGTTCGTGTCTGAAACAAGATATGGGCAGTATGTAGTTCGTGTCTGAAACAAGATATGGGCAGTATGTAGTTTGTGTCTGACACAAGATATGGGCAGTATTTTTTGATGACGTCTGCAAGCTACACTGTGAATTTGCTCTGACTATGCTGTTTTTGACTTTTTGAGCGAACCACGAGCCCTGTGGCCAGTTGCATGAGCGAGCTTAGTCCTTCACCAGCCACTAAGCAAGGTGCGCCGCTATATCGCTCATGCAACTGGCCCCTGAACTGTAATGTCGCGCGGTGAAAGTGTTCACAGTCTTTGTGTGGGCGTGTATGTGTTTGTGGGGGGGGGGGGGGTGTTAATGGTATGCATACATGTCCCAAAACGGGACCATACCGTCCGTGGCCATTTGTTCATGTGTCCCTGTTTGTCAGTATCTCAAGCAACACTTGTTTTCCCAAAATGCACCGAGCATGCCCACGTGTGTAACTGCACATTCATCGGAGCACTTTTGTGTTGTTTGAGGAAGTCTGCCCACCCCCCGCCTCCCCCCCCCCCCCCCCCCAACACCCACAGCCCTCGGCCCTTTCCGTCTACAAGAGGCTCGTGAGATTCAATACCACTTATAGACGGAAAGGAGATTTTAGGTATTTTGCTGGCAGGGAGTTTTGGTCTCGTTGAATCAAATTTGTCTGTGTCTTTGGGGTGGTGGTTATTGCGGTTTATGATTTATTATCAATGGCAGCTTTACTCCTTGAATGCAGTTTGAAAACATGCATGTGTGCACCTGTGGGACGAATGCCAGTGGGACACAAGAGTCATGTCATGTCTTAGCCCATAGTCATAAGGATCCAGTATCCACTTTGAACAGCATGACGCCTACTGTCGCTCTGGCACCACCCAGAGCGACAGTAGGCGTCATGCTGTTCTGGCACCATCTTTGAACTGTCATTAGCGATGTCCGTGAGCCGTAAAGTCGTCAGAGGACAAAGGACAACATTAAGCCACATTTGGGCATTTCGACTTCCATCCTCAAGGATACACGTGCTCATATTTTTCCAGCGTGCATCTCCCGTGATCCCTCAAAGCACGTATGGTACAGCCGTCAATTGTTAATTTGATATATCTCACCCACCCACCCCTCTCTCTCTCTCTCTCTCTCCTCTCTCTCTCTCTCTCTCTCTCTCTCTCTCTCTCCCCCCCCCCCCCACCCGGGTCTGCCCTGGGGGACTTGGGTGGGGTTAGGTATTTTTTAGTTCCCAGGGTCACCCTGGTCAGCCCCACAGGGTGGGTTTTTCTCTCTATTCTGGGGCATGTGTTTCTGTCTACCCTTTGTCCATTCACCTGTATTTGCCTTTTTAAAACTCTCCCTACTGTCTGCACTGCCTGTAGCTCTTGATATTGGATGTGTGTTGCTAAATGGTCTTAGCTTTATTTATGCCCCATGTTGTAGGTTTATTTAATGTATTTGACCGGCTGGCGACATACATTCAATTTTCTGTTTAGTTTTTTTTCACAAGCAGTGCAGGCACGTCCTGAGAAAGCCTTGTTGCTGTCGGGACGTTAAGCAATGTACAATCAATCAATCAATCTCTCTCTCCCCCCCCCCCCACCTGGGTCTGCCTTGGGGGACGGGTGGGGTTAACTAATTTTTAGTTCCCAGGATCAACTTGGTCAGCCCCACAGGGTGGGGTTTTCCCCTCTATTCTGGGGCACGTGTTTCTGTCTACCCTTGGTCCATTCACCTGTATTTTCCTTTTTTAAACTCTCCCTACTGTCTGCGTTCCTGTAGCTTTTGATATTGGATGTGTGTTGCTAAATGGTCTTAAATTCATTTAGCGTATTTGACCGGCTGGCGACATACATTCAATTTTCTGTTTAGTTTTGGTTTTTTTCACAAGCAATGCAGGCACGTCCAGAGAAAGTCTTGTTGCTGTCGGGACGTTAAGCAATGTACAACCAACCATCTCTCTCTCTCTCTCTCTCTCTCTCTCTCTCTCTCTGGCAGGAAGGGGGAGATGGGTATCCCATAATTCGTACAGACGACTACCTCACGTACGCCAAACAGGTGTTCTGCAATTTATATAACTTCCCTTCCTTGGAACAGTGAAGGGCGGGGTATTTCATTCGTTCCGAAAAGAAATATAGAAAGGGCTCTGGCCGGTCTGTAAGGTGTTTGCGCAACGTTCAGCGTATGCGTGACTCGGCCGTCTTCAAATCGATTTTTTTTTAAATTTGATAAAGCTAACCAACACCCCAACACCCCCCATTTACCTTTGTGACCCACTCCCAGCCTCCTCTTCCCCCCCCCCCCCCCCCCCCCCTTCTAAATTCTGAAGGGACAGGCGCACTAAATTTCCCCTGACGCCGTGTGTGCACATCAGGCTTACACTGTTTGTTTTCAGTGGTAGTCTGAACGTGGGGTACCTCAGTATGAGGATGTCAGTGAACGGGATTTTGACAGCAAGAGGCGTAGATTCTCACGAGCGCCCGCAGTTGCAGAGGCTGATGAGAATCTACGCCTCTTATAGGCTGAAGGGGCTGGCCGTGTGTCCTTTGCGGTTTTGTCCGTGCGCTCCCGTCTTCGGATAAAGATTCTTTATAAAAAATGCAGTCGCAATCATTACGCGAAACGTGTAGCAGGGCTTCTCCGTCGGAGGAAGAGAGGTGGCATGATGTAGAGGCGCAGTTCACAATGACATGCCAGCGACAGCATTAAATTCCATTGCACGTCTGCAGCATGTTACAAATGACAAGGTTTGATATGAGATTTTGCGCCACTCGATGTCTGTTAGAATTCAGGGAATCGGGTGGTGTTTTTTTTCTTCGACAGTACTGAATACACACACACACACACACACACACACACACACACAAAACACACACACACACACACACACACACACACACACACACACACACACACACACACACACACAAAACACAAACAAACAACGTAGAGACGCCTGGAGGTCATGCGTACCGCAGCTCATCGCGGTTGTTGTTTTTGCTGTTCTTGTTCCTTAGCTTTTGTGACTCGCGGAAGATTGTGTAACCATTTGGCTGTGGGTACTGCTTTATCTCGAGGTGATTCCTGCAGGAATCATTGTGTTTCAAGAACTCAGATCATCCAGGTCAAAAAGCCCTAGCCGTTCAAGGAACGTGGAGGCAAAGTGGCATCAGCAAGAGGCATAGATCCTCATCCACCCGCGCATCTGCAGGGGCTCATGAGGATCTATGTCTCTTGCTGTGTGTCTTGCAGTTGCCTAGTCTAGCCGTTTGAGGTTTTCTTCTCTCTCTCTCTCTCTCTCTCTCTCTCTCTCTCTCTCTCTCTCTCTCTCTCTCTCTCTCTCTCTCCCTCTCCCCCCTCCCCCCTCCCCCCCCCCCCCCTTTCTTTTTCTTGAATTTAATACTAAGACTACAGCAGAAAAATTAAAGTACCATTACGCATAGATCTGAAGACACATTTCAGCACCATTTGTGTTTGTTATGCCTTGTCGACACACCAAATAAACTGCAACAGCAGTTTGGACACGCAGAAAAAGCGCATGCGTAATCGCACTTATTTATTCTGCGTAGCCGGTAGCGTGTCAGTCTTAATTTGAGCGGTTGTCGTCTGAAGCATGTTTAGACTTATATTTGCGTAGCGGTAGCGTGTCAGTCTTATTTGAGCGTTGTCGTACTGAAAGCATTGTATTTATTGAACTTATTTATTCTGCGTAGCCGGTAGCGTGTCAGTCTTAATTTGAGCGGTTTGTCGTACTGAAAGCATTGTATTTATTGAACTTATTTATTCTGCGTAGCCGGTAGCGTGTCAGTCTTAATTTGAGCGGTTTGTCGTACTGAAAGCATTGTATTTATTGAACTTATTTATTCTGCGTAGCCGGTAGCGTGTCAGTCTTAATTTGAGCGGTTTGTCGTACTGAAAGCATTGTATTTATTGAACTTATTTATTCTGCGTAGCCGGTAGCGTGTCAGTCTTAATTTGAGCGGTTTGTCGTACTGAAAGCATTGTATTTATTGAACTGAGTCATTGTCGGGTTACTTTATATAACGACGACGTGTGCTGAACTGGATTGTCCTATATCTAGATGAACCATACCTAGTTCTGTGTGCAGCGTTTCGTAACATCTGTTATAGAAGTGTATCTTTGAACAGTTAGGTGGTAGTGGGCTTTTAGGCCGCAATTTGAGAAGTTATAACGCCGATTTTGAACAGCGAGATTAATAATTTTCATTAGGCTGACAGTTGTTAGAATCCCTTTCCTCTTACTGTCGGGGTGAGTCTGACTGAGAGATTATGGAATGCAAATTAACCTCACCACTGCTGGCGGACACGAATTACTATTTAAAACTTTAAGTGGAGTTTTTTAAAAAAACTGACGAAATACACTAATTTCGGATTGCACATGAAGCTGATTTCCAGCCGTTCTGCGAGAGGAACCCAGATATTTAAAACAAAATCCAAACGAAAACGGTAAGATATAGATCCTCATGAGCCCACGCGACTGCGAGGGCTCATGATGATCTATACCTCTTGCATTTGTGTAGTGTCTTCCGCGTCCCGGCATTGTAAGTTAACTCAGGGACTAAACCTGTTTCTGACGGTGGACGTGAAGGTTTGAGCCTCTTGCAGCTGGGTGACGTTGACCCTGTGTCCCGGCTGTAGACGGGTTAATCTGAGTCGAGTGACGGCCGGGTGTCGAGTGTGCAACCCCCGCGTGGCTTGTCAGCGCGTAATACGGGTAGAGAGAGGTAGAATTTAATACCTTTAATCGTCCCAGTGATCAGTGTAAACTTAACTAGCCATCCGGCGTGAAATTAGAAACCTCCTCGTGCGCCGTGTGACTACATAGCTAATTTATCAGTTGATCGGCAACCAAGCAAAACGTCTTCGGGCCGACGACGACCGCAAGCAGTATTATAACCACCGAAGACTGTGTGTGTGTGGGGATAGGAAGGGGGGGGGGGGTGGAGGCTGAACAGAGGAAGTGTATGTATGGGGGGAGTCTAGGTTCTCCAGCGCGGCCCCGAATAGTATCGGCATGTTCAAGGAAAATCACGTGACCAAGTTGCATCATACCTCTTAACGATGAACCAAAATGCTGGAGTGTTTGTTTATCTGGAATTCACTTCTTCCAAAACCCTCTACGCTACCATGAACACACTCCTAGGCACTTCTACAGACTCTCCTCTCCCGAACACACACACACCAAAGAACTCCCGTCCGCTTTTTCCACCTATTTTTCCGACAAAATCCAAACTCTGCGTAACACACTCGATACTCTGCCTTCTCCGCCTTGCCCTCCCGACCCCCCCCCCCCCCCCCCCTTTTTTTTTTTTTCCGGCACTCCCCTCTCGTCCTACCGCCCCGTTTCTCATGATGCAGTCCTCAAGACCATAAAGTCCATGCCTTTCAAAACCTGCGAACTAGACACCCTCCCAGCTTCTCTCTACCGGGACGGCCTTCAAAAACTTCTGCCCTTCATTACCGACATCATCAACACATCTCTAGAGAATGGTTCCGTCCCCGATATTTTCAAGTCCGCCATCGTCCGTCCTCTCCTCAAAAACCACAACCTCGACCCAAACGAACTCAAGAACTATCGCCCAGTCTCCAATCTCTCTTTCCTGTCCAAGCTTCTTGAAAAGGTTGTTCTCAACCAGCTCATCCTCCACCTCGCCGACAACAACCTCCTCAGTCCCTTGCAGTCTGCCTATCGCAAACATCACAGCACTGAAACAGCCCTTCTACATATCCTAAACGACCTGCTCCTCTCCACAACATCTCCCTTCTTATGCTACTCGATCTCTCTGCCGCCTTCGACACTATAGATCACTCTATCCTCCTCCACCGCCTTCACCACTCCTTCGGTATCACTGACTCTGCTCACTCCTGGTTTATCTCGTACCTCTCCGACATACAGCAGTCCGTCACCATCGACGGCGTCTCCTCCAACCCAGTCAAGCTCTCCTGCGGAGTTCCACAGGGGTCTGTCCTGGGCCCGGTCCTTTTCACACTCTACACCTCTCCCCTGTCCATCATCATCCAGTCTCATCTCATACACCACCACCTCTACGCTGACGACTCACAACTACTAGACAAAGACAAACTCGACAACACTCAGTCACTACTGACTCGCACGGCTGACTGCTACGAAGACGCGAAAAACTGGATGACAGCAAACAAGCTTAAACTGAACGACGACAAAACGGAAGCCATGCTGGTAGGCACTCGCCAGAAACTTTCCCAGCTCCCTCCCTCGCTCCACCTTCAACTCGACAGCACCCCCATCTCCCTCTCTGACTCGGCCAAGAACCTTGGCGTTATCCTTGATTCCTCTCTTTCCATGACAACCCCACCCGGGTCTGCCTTGGGGGACTTGGGTGGGGTTAGGTATTTTTTAGTTCCCAGGGTCACCCTGGTCAGCCCCACAGGGTGGGTTTTTCTCTCTATTCTGGGGCATGTGTTTCTGTCTACCCTTTGTCCATTCACCTGTATTTGCCTTTTTAAAACTCTCCCTACTGTCTGCACTGCCTGTAGCTCTTGATATTGGATGTGTGTTGCTAAATGGTCTTAGCTTTATTTAGGCCCCATGTTTATTTAACGTATTTGACCGGCTGGCGACATACATTCAATTTTCTGGTTAGGTTTTTTTTCACAAGCAGTGCAGGCACGTCCTGAGAAAGCCTTGTTGCTGTCGGCACGTTAAGCAATGTACAATCAATCAATCAATCTTTCCATGACCAGCTTCGTCTCCGCCACGGCCCAGGCATGCTATTTCCACCTCCGTCGCATCAGTCAGATCAGAAAATACCTCACCACCGAAGCTGCCACAAACTTGCTGTCTCTCTCATCTTATCTCGCATCGAATATTGCAACTCTCTCCTTTCCGGCCTCCTCACTCCACCACTTTTACTCTCCAGCGTGTCCAGAACAATGCTGCCCGCCTCGTCCTCAGAAAGAAAAAATCCGACCACATCACTTCCCTGCTCAAACTCCTTCACTGGCTCCCATCCCCAACGCATCCAATACAAGACTCTGTCTCTGCTACAAATCCCTGAACAACTACGCTCCTACCTATCTCTCCAACTTACTTCACCCCTACACTCCTTCCCGCTCCCTCCGCTCCGCCTCCGACCCTCTCCGCCTCCACATCCCCCGCACCAAACTCAGCACTTTCGGCCCCCGCTCCTTCTCTGTCTACGCCCCACCCGGGTCTGCCTTGGGGGACTTGGGTGGGGTTAGGTATTTTTTAGTTCCCAGGGTCACCCTGGTCAGCCCCACAGGGTGGGTTTTTCTCTCTATTCTGGGGCATGTGTTTCTGTCTACCCTTTGTCCATTCACCTGTATTTGCCTTTTTAAAACTCTCCCTACTGTCTGCACTGCCTGTAGCTCTTGATATTGGATGTGTGTTGCTAAATGGTCTTAGCTTTATTTGGGCCCCATGTGTTAGGTTTATTTAATGTATTTGACCGGCTGGCGACATACATTCAATGTTCTGTTTAGTTTTTTGTTTTTTTTTTCACAAGCAGTGCAGGCACGTCCTGAGAAAGCCTTGTTGCTGTCGGGACGTTAAGCAATGTACAATCAATCAATCCTTCTCTGTCTACGGTCCATCCACCTGGAACACTCTCCCACTGTCTCTCCGTCAGAAACACTCTCTCTCTCTCCTCCTTCCAGTCCGCCCTCAAAACTCACCTCTTTCAGCAGTTCTATCACTATATCACCACACTCCCCACCCCAAGCTGCTAAATGGTCTTAGGTTTATTTAGCATTAGACCGGCTGGCGACATACATTCAATATTCTGGATTTTTTTTTTTTCCACAAGCAGTGCAGGCACGTCCTGAGAATGTCTTGTTGCTGTCGGGACGTTAAGCAATGTACAACCTACATACCTACCCAACCCCAAGCTGACTGTCGTAATGTATTTGTGATACGCTCCTACCTATCTCTCCAACTTACTTCACCCCTACACTCATTCCCGCTCTCTCCGCTCCGCCTCTGACCCTCTCCGCCTCCTCATCTCCCGCACCAAACTCAGCACTTTCGGCCCCCGCTCCTTCTCCGTCTAGGGTCCATCCAACTGGAACACCCTCCCACTCTCTCTCTGTCAGAAACACTCTCTCTCCTCCTTCCAGTCCGCCCTCAAAACTCACCTCTTCCAACAGTTCTAGCACTATATCACCACACTCCCCACCCCAAGCTGACCGTCGTAAATGTATTTTCACTATTTGTGGTACGTGAGTCATTGTCTAAAGCGTGCGCATGCGTGCGCGAGTTGTGAGTGCGCGCTTAGAGTTATAATTATTATAAGATAAGCGCATTATAAATACCGTTATTATTATTATTATTATTATTTATCTCATTCAGCCCGACGCACGTATTTCCAAAATTTTGGAGGCGTCATCTAACGACTATGCACCTGTTGTAGGAGATGGATCGACCATGATAATTGAAGGGTAGTGCCAGATTAGCTTGGCGCCGACAGGCCCCAAGCTTATCTGGCACTACCCTTCAATTATCACGGTCGATTCATCTCCTGTAGTGCGTCAGGGCTGAATGGGTTAAGCAGTGAACAAAATGTCTCCGAGGCAGTATAGGGAAAAGAATGCCACTTTAACTTAAAGTAGTAGCTTCGTTATAAATAGTTTATTGAATTAAAATCATCTATCTAACCACTTCTAGCCCAGACACACCGCCACTAGGACTACGGGAGATTTCCTAGTGATAGTGCAGCTGGCAGGACAGTCCCAACCAAGAAAGAAGCACACTTAAAAAGGACAAGAACAAACAGTTGTGTTGAGCTTGTTTTTTCTAAGCGCGTTTCTTTGCTAAGATATTCTTTGCATTTTAATTTTACTTGTGGCTGTCACCTGTTTTGGTCTGGAAATTGCAAGGACGAAGGCACCAAGTTGTCTTAGCAGTACCCTTGAACTTTCTTGGTTATTAGATATTTTAACTCCTTCGAACTTTTGTGGTAATTCTTTCTCCTAGTCCTACACTAGCAGTTGCACCTTATCTTGAAAGGACAACTGTCAAATTAACTCATTTGGCCCCTTCGCCCTACAACAGGCGATGGCGGATCAACCATGGTAATTCAAAGGTAGTGCCAGATTAGCTTGGCATCATTAGGCGCGAAGCTAATCTCTCACTACAATTTAATTATCATGGTTGATCCTTCTCCTGCAACTGGTACATAGTCGTTAGGTAACAGCTAAATAAATGGAAAATGCGGTCTTGGGGTTAAATGGGTTAATTGGGACTTGTACACGTACGACTGTATGATTGTGTGGGAAAATGTGTCACGCGTGTTCCATGTTGCAGAGGACTGTGTGCTGAAGTGTGACGGGGACCGCTGTCTGAGAGATAGCGAGTTGTTGTGTGACGGCCACTATGATTGCCAGGACAAGGCGGACGAGCAGCAGCCTGCCTGCCAGACACAGCTACAGTCGTCTGCTGCCGCCACGGGGGAATTAGGTGAGCGAGAGTCGTCATACCCCCCCCCCCCCCCCCCACACACACACACACACACACGCACACACACACACAAACACACGTGCTATAAGAAGAAGGGGGGGGGGGAGGGCGGTGGTTATAGAAATAATACCAAGACATGGGTGACAGTCGTCGGTCCTTTAGTCGCTGATTCAGCCCCAAAAGCTGAATTTCAGCTATTTGGTTCAGACAGAACAGCCCCTCAGCCAGTCTGTCCATCTGCAAGAGGCATGCATTCTATTCTCATGAGCCTCTGCGTTCGCAGCGGCTCATGGGAAGTTATGTCTCTTGCTGGCCGCGAAATATGGGACATTGTCAGTGAATCATTTTCAGTCATTTCAATTGTTTTCACCGTCACCCACGTAAAGAAGGGAGAAACTGTCTCTTCCTTCTCCCAATTTGTTTGGTATAAACAGCTGCCACTGCCGCGGTGGGGATTAGGCAAGTCCAGAGTCTTTTCCTGTGCCCACCACAACCACCACACGCGCAGCCCCGCCGTAAGGTGTATGAGGTGGGGGTTGGTGGGCATGTTTTTATTACAAGCAAATAGAACGACGAAAACCGCAGTCGTCTGCTACAGCAACGGCAGAATTATCAGATTCACAGCCTACCATACTATTAACTTTTCCGTTGAAACAGCAGCCCCCCCCCCCCCCCCTTCCGCTCTGCATCATTCCCCCGCCACGTGTCGTCAGTTAGGTGGGTTGGAGAGGTGAAGGTTTTACAACAAACAAATAGGATGGAAACAATTACTAGTTTTCCGAGCTGCGTTCACAAGGGGGTTATTTGCTGGGCGAAACGCAAGCCTCGTAAAAATTGCGGGCATGGGGATGGAGTGGGGGCGATTTCAGCCTCTCTCTCCTTTCTATTAAAAAAAAAATTGTTTATAATCCATCTCTCTCTCTCCCCCCCCCCCCCCCCTTTCCACTATTCCTGAAGAGGGAGGGGAAGGGGAGGGTACACTGAATTTATCATGGCTCTGTATTTGTATGTTATTATTCATTCACTCATTCATTCATTCATTCATTGACCAACAGATTGACAATAGCCTTTTTAGGCCACTTAATCCCAAGGCCGCATTTCTCAACTGTTGAGTCACTTCACATGTACTATATCAGTTCAAGTAGACGGCGTGACCATGATACTCGACCATGATATTTCAAGGATAGTTCCAGATTAGCCTGATGGCGCCAAGCTAATCTGGCACTACCCTTGAATTATCGTGGTCAAACCATCTCCTGCTGCAGTGCGTCGGGGATAAATGTGTTACAGTATTTCAGTAGCACCGTGTCTTTTTCTGTGTTACAGTATTTCAGTAGCAGCACCATGTCTTTTTCTTGTTTGTCCACTTTCAAATAGGAAGTTTAACCCCGTAACCCCTTCCCGGCCATTGCATGTACATTACTGTTTCTGAAATCTTTGTTCCTTCAACGACCAAAATCCGAACCCGTCCGAGAAACATGGATACAATTTGGTCTCAGCAGGAGGTATCGATCCTCATGAGCCCCCGCAGTCGCTCAAAAAGATCGGTGTCTTATAGTTGGATTGTGTTCACTTTTTCTCGGCATTGAAGGGGTTCAGTAACTAAACCGTTTTGCCGTTGTTATCCCTTCTTTCTTGGCCATGTTCTGTCCACGTGTTCGTGTTTCCTTGTTCAGGCAATGTTCCAGGCAGACCCGTGGACAGATTTAGGGCAAGCGCGAGTTCAATATTATAGCTTGAAACGAAAGAGACTGTCATAAACAAAAATTACGTCATGACCTCCACGGTCAGGGTGGCTATTTTTGTCTGTGGTCTGTGGAAGCGTGGTTTCAGGAACCATTTCTTCGATTTTTCTTCAAATTTGTTTTGTTAATAGTCGTTGCTTTTAGCGTTTACTGTTTTAGTACAGATTGAACACGCGATGCATTGCAGCCTTCGTATCGTAAGTTTGACAACTTCCGACAAGGTTGAGTTTCTCAAATGCAAATATTTATGATTTGACCATCCACTGAACTTGTCAGTTGAACCCATCAAGGTCATGTGACCTTGCAGCACAAACACCCCCCCCCCCCCACCCCCACCCCCCAACCAAAGGAACAAAATTTTTAAAAAGAGTAGGAAGGATAAGACACAGGTCAGTGCAGCAGTTAACACATTCTGCCCCAGATTTTAAAGTTGCCCTCTGCAGGACTGTATTACAATTCTAGAGACAGATCGAGCACGATAGTTCAAAGATGGTGTCAGAATATCTTGGCGCCTATGGGCGCCAAGCTAATGTGGCACCACCCTTGAACTATCGTGCTCGATCCATGTCTTGCTGTGGTGTGTCGGGACTGAATGAGTTTTAAAAAAGACAGTTACAACACAATTTATCAATATTTCGGGTAAAAACATCATGGCTTTTTGTTGTTGTTTTTTCTTCAAAATAGACAAACAACACAATTCGCTACTTATCGTGTCGGTGCGTGCAGAAGCACTCGGATGGATTGTGTACGGAAGGGAAGAAGAGTTAGTCTCAGTTAAAGCAAGACGACATTCATTGAAAACCCCCGTTGTACCGGCAAATTTTAACACTCTCTCACCCGTCCTGGAGCGGATAGCTTTCACACGTGACATTGACAGAAGGTCCCAGACGACCTTTGTATGAGACATGACCTGGCTGTGCTTTTTCAGAATCTGAAATTAACCCGTTCAGTGCCGAGAAAATTTGAATGCCACCAAGCTGCAGGGGGTATAGGACTCAAAAACGTAGATCACCATGAAAATTATCGTTAAGACGCACAAGTGGATGGCTTTATTTTTTTTCAACGTCTTTAACAGTTCAATATTTTCTTTGCTGGATAAATATGAATTCGCATAGTTCTTTCATATTCAGACGAGAGAGAGGAGGTCTGCCACAATGAAGCTGGAGGTCACGTGAGTTAGATAAATGTCAGTTCCGAATATTTTTCATGCAACAGCGGGTGCTTCATAGAAACTTCGTAACTGTGGGCATAGGCGTTCCTTTGACTTCGGTGTAATAACTTAAACATACTTGAAAACTTAAATATACCTTTCACATACCTAAATATCTTTTTGGTATGTAAATGCTGACGTTTAGGCGTGGAACGCATTCTCAATGCCCAGACGACGCATTTGAAAATACAGCTTGCGAATAAAGACATCTGCCGATGGAAATTAAGCAGTTCGTAGCTTTTCATTCGCGTGTTGGTCTGTGATTTTGGATCTTACGGCGTACGGCCGTAAGGTCCAGTATCACAGACCAGGCAGCTCGGCGCCGTAGGGTCCAAACAAAAATCACAGACCAGGCGCCTAAACGCACTATGTGACATGGATGTTTACGTGGTTGTATACAAAATGATCCTCCATGGCGAGACATCAAATCGAGGGGTATTGACAAATCTGCACCCACTGACTCGCTTTTAACGCAGACTGTTCCTTTGTGACTCATAGGGAAACTGCTCTTGGTGAACAAAAAGAAAAAAAAAGCGCTCGCGGCCCGATTTTATTGATCAACCGTTACGAAATACCGCGCAACAGAAACATCGAGGGGTTAACCCCTTTGACACTGAGAAAAATTAAACACGTTTTAACTGCAAGAGGCATAGGTCCTCATGAGGCCCTGCAGTTGCGGGGCTCATGGAGAGCTATGCCTCTTGTTTACACCACGTTGAACTTGTGTGCCTTGCACGGCTGGGTCTCTTTGGTGTTAAATGTAACGAAGATTGCAGAAACACTGTCTGCGTCATAGGGGTTAATTGTGCTGCCGTCCTTTGAGTCAGAGATACTGTGCTTTATTTGATGTCATTTCTTTTCACTCCATTTTTGTATGTTATTTTTTATTTATTCTTATTTTATTGGCTCTATTCCATTTTAGGAAGAGGAGAGTCTTCAAAATATTGCAGTCATACTACTGGCGTGCCCAACCGACAACCACTGCATCATACTGATATTGACTGAGATATTCAAATTCAGTTGCTTTATTCTGTACCAAAGAAATATATCTTTTGATGTTGATTACATGCAAATACTGCTATCCCATTTGCATCTCTCTGATGATAATTGCCATTAAATAGTCATAAGATCTGTACCGGGAAGGAGGGGTCAAAATTTGTTCAGACGTTTTTTCAGTGCATTCCCACATTGAAAATTAGTTCATACTGCTGTTCCGAGCGACAACCCTTTTCCGAGCGACCACCCTTATGAGAAATGATCTTTTATTCAAGATCTTTAAACAAAATAATGTTCTCACGCAACCCTAGTATGAACTGTGTTTGTAGTGTTCGCGTACAACCTCGTAACCAGCAAATTTATGGTGCCCGAGGAAAATGTGTTTATATCGTAGTCGCAATTTGTTCCGAGGCGTTCTTCAAGCAATCGGTTAACCCATAAAGCCCTCGCATGCTACGGCAAGATGTTGATCGACCGTGATAGTTCAAGGGTGGTGTCGGAATAGCTTGGCACTTTTAGGCGCCAAGCTATTTTGACACCATTCTTGAAATAGTTCAAGGGTGGTGTCGGAATAGCTTGGCACTTTTAGGCGCCAAGCTATTTTGACACCATCCTTGAACTGTCATGGCCGATCTGTCTCCGGAACTGTGACGTAGAACTCAAAGGATATTTTGAAACAATTGACAATTTAATCAGCAGGATGTAATGAGTTAAAAGCATTTCCTGTGGAGCTGCAGACTCCAAATGTCGTCATAAAATGGGGGAAAAACGTGAACGGAAGCACCAGCATCAAAATGTCAGTTAAGAGGTTGCACGCGAGTAGCGTCGTTAACTTCTTTTTGTTTTGCTCACAAACTGAAGTGTTTTATCTTCTACTGTAATATGTGTCTGTTCATGACCCCTGTGTGACCTCGCCCTTGTACTTGACTGAAATCGTTCCCCATGGCCTGGACGTTGAACCCTGATTATGGCAGTGTTATTATTAGTACTATAACTGGACCAGACGTGGGCTGGAGCGTCTCGTGTACCGTCTGGTGGTACAATTACAATGCTAACCCCCTGGTGTCTGCTGCTACCGGCACTGTGACAATACCTGTGGCAACAGGTACAAAGAGGTCGATCAGTTACTACCAGCAGGTGATGTGAACGACATAACACTCCGTGATGTTGGCAGAAAGAAACTTGTACAGTGAACTTGGCAGATCCCGACTGTCTGGAAAAGGCGTAGATTATCATGAGCCCTGTACGCATGCACGAGACAGAGATTCTCGTGAGGCCCTGCAACTGCAGGGCCTCGCGAGAATCAGCGCCTCTTGCTGTTCGGTGATTGTCATGCAACTCGAGGCCGGTTATGTACGTTAAGGATCTGTCGCGTTAATTATTCTGCTTACACCGAAGTAATCATGCAGGGTGTTGAGTATGTGACTACACTGTACTTTGCCTATCACCGACATGCCGTCTGTCAGTCCGTCCAGAGGCGCTCGTATGCAGTATTTGCATTCATGATGTATTGCCGGTTGAATATTGGCTCGTGAATATCTTATTAGGCATTACGTAACTCGCTATGCCCGAGTGCCTATGCGTATAGCGTTCCTCCTTAGAGGGAAGGTGTGGGAGTTTAGCGTACGACTGCCGCCGCCCTGGATTGCTTGCGTCATCTCGTCATGTCTGAGGCCAAACAGTCAAAGGTGCTGATGGTTATCGAGGTCGTTGACTGAAGTCCACTGGTCTCTCTCTCTCTCTCTCTCTCTCTCTCTCTCTCTCTCTCTCTCTCTCTCTCTCTCTCTCTCTCTCTCTCTCTCTCTCCCTCTCTCTCTCTCTGTAAAATTCACGCCCTCATGTCAGATGTCCAGTAGTTTGGTCTCGAAAGGTGTCGGTTTTTGGATTAACTGTAATGATTCACGTCATCAGTGATGTCTGGGCGGGGCATATATTTCAACTAATATTTCATCGCCATCATCTCCCGAGGGTAGGGGCTAAACCGTGGGTTTTGATGCCAGCCAATCTTTGAACTAAATTAGATCCAAGTTTGGTGACGTCTTTTTGTTCGTACTGTGGTCCAGAAATACCTTTCTTGTTGAGTTATTTGGGGGGAAAACAAGAGGCAAACTTGAGCGGCACAAATGGGTTATACACGGTCAGCACAGCTCCGGCTGTCTGTAATTTGCATAGATTCTCATGAGCCCCCGTTGCTTAAAATCTATGCCTCTTGTAATGTTCGTGGTTCGGCGTGATGTTGGTTCAGTTATACAACGAAACCGCAGCGGCGGAGTCTAGTCGAGCACGCGCGCGCGAGCCGCAGACGGGTCAAGCAGTCGGGGTCACGCAAGAGACACTAGGTTGACCGCAGTGCGTGACCTACGCCCGCCGGCTTTTGGTCAGCCACGCATTCCAGTCAGACGCGCTTTTCTGCATCAGTCCTTTCAGCCTGCAAGTGGCGTTGATTCTCATGTGCCCCTGCAGCAGCGTTAGAGCGTGCTGGTGAATCTCGCTCTCTCTCCCTCTCAGCGCTGAGGATTTTTTGCATGAACTTCCGCAGACATTGAGGGGGCGGTTTTCGGCTTTTGTTCTACATACATTTCGTAGATTTTGTTTCTATTCGCATCTTTCGTTTCTCGTAGGGATATTTGTACCTTCTCTCCCTACAGTGCTTACGCCTTCTACATAACTCCACATCACGTCAACAGGGTTACACTTTTGTTAATAACAACATTGTGACCCTGCTGACTTGTGTATGTGGATTATGGTTTTTATCGTTGACTGCAAACATCAAGGCTCATTCAGTTATGGCTGTCGATACGATTGCACACATTACATACGTGTTACATAGGTAAACCCATTTAGCTCCAAAGCCCTATAGCGGGAGATGGATTGACCATGATAATTCAAGGGTAGTGCCAGATTAGCTTTGCGCCTTGTTAGTTGAAGCCCCAGAAATTTGGGAAATGCGGCCGTGGGGTTATATGGGTTAATAGACAAATGGTCATTTGCATGTCTCACATAGTAAGTTGACATGATCTAATGTGACTGGCAAATGGTCCTTTGTTATTGTATGCCTCAAATAGTAAGTTGACATGATGATATAATGTGACTGCAGTGGTGGGTTGTTTTTTTCACTCGATAGCTCGTTTACTATAATATAATGCTCTGTTAACTTTTGAATTTTTATAAAACGATTTTCAGCTTTAAACTCCCAATTCCTGCGTATTACGAAAACAACGGGTCTTTATGTTGTTGAGTGCTCGCTAAAAGAAAACCACAGGCCGGCTTACAAATTTTTGGCAGCCAAAGCAGCCTTTCGAGAGAAAATCAAAAAACTAATGACGTGCACTTTCAACAGATTCGGGCGATTTAAAATAAGGAGGGATTGTTAACTCATTCTAAGTCTTGGCAAATTCAGTCGAGACCAGCCGTATCCGGATGCTGCACGTCTCGAGTGGGTGGAAAGACTACACATGCAGACGAGAGAGATAAATCGACCATCAAGGTTCAAGGGTGGTGTGCCAGAATATCTTGGCAACTCTAATCCTCCATAATTTTCAAGGCCTCTAGGCGTCAAGCTAATCTGGCGCTATCATGAGCACCTCATTGAACTGTAGTGTAGTTCTCATTGGACAGCGAACTTTTCAAACTTGGGAGCCCATTGTGATAAACAGTGTGTGTGTGGGGGGGGGGGGGAGCGGGGGGGGGGGGGGGGGGAGGGGCACATTGTCAGTTTTGTTTAATCCCTTTACTGCCACCCCACCCGGGTCTGCCCTGGGGGACTTGGGTGGGGTTAGGTATTTTTTAGTTCCCAGGGTCACCCTGGTCAGCCCCACAGGGTGGGGTTTTCTCTCTATTCTGGGGCATGTGTTTCTGTCTACCCGAGGTCCATTCACCTGTATTTGCCTTTTTAAAACTCTCCCTACTGTCTGCACTGCCTGTAGCTCTTGATATTGGATGTGTGTTGCTAAATGGTCTTAGCTTTATTTAGGCCCCATGTGTTAGGTTTATTTAATGTGTTTGACCGGCTGGCGACATACATTCAATGTTCTGTTTAGTTGGTTGTTTTTTTTCACAAGCAGTGCAGGCACGTCCTGAGAAAGCCTTGTTGCTGTCGGGACGTTAAGCAATGTACAATCAATCAATCAAACCTTTACTGCCAGTGGGCGCAGACTGTGCATCTGAAATTCCCGCCAAACATCCCCAGTCGGATACAAAAGTAGTGTTAGCAAGAGGCATAGATCTTCAACTGCGGGGGCTCATGAGGATCTGTGCCTCCTCAGTGCAGACGGGTTCTGTTCATTTGTTCTCGTCATGAAGAGGTTAAGGCCCATTGTCTGCGTTTGTGATGACTGAAGAAGGCGGTAAGGGTGCGCTGTTTTGGTCTTGTCTAATTTTAGGATAATTTAGGGTGTGCTGTTTAATTTGGGTAGGGTTCGAGAAACAAACATGGACAGTCAGCAGAAATACAGAGGGACGATTTCTGTTGCCAGTCGTCGCACGTGCTGTCTGTCGGCGCCGCAATCCATTCAGTAGCTAGTCGCAGACTGTAACCCCTGGTATCTTCCGCGGTCTGAGAGGTGAAGGTGTAAATGAACGGTGCAGAATAGAAGGTAGCCCAGTAATCGGCGTTCTCATCACGCCCGTGGGAGGAGGGTCTGGCGTAGGAGATTGGATCTGAGGAAGATGCATGTCTAGTTTTTTCATTTTCATTTTACGTTGTGTTCGTGCCAGTTTCTGTGCATTCCGTTCCCTATTTTCCGTGTTGAGCACGAGGCGTACGTTCACATCAACCCCGGCGGGCGGCTGCCGACAGTAAAGACACAGGCTTGTCCTTCCTTGCGCAGGTCATGAGAGTCCATACTCCTTGCATACGAGACAGGGGCCTTGCTGGAAACTGCCAGAACTCAACAAATGCCAATCCGAGCATTTTTCAACTACCAGGCTAAAGATGTATGCTTGCTACAGCGGAACCTGTTTTGAGCGACCATCCTTATATATATCACCTGTCATGGAAAACCATCTTTGCTTGGCTTTAGCCACCTAAATGATGGTCTGAAATTACAGATGACACAGTTTGTCCCACCACACGTCTCTTGAAAGAGCTCCTGTCATTTAACTCATTCTACCCCAAGACCGAAATCCCCAAATTTTGCCGGTGTCCCTCTGAAGACTGCATTGCAGTGCAGGACACAGATCTACCATGATAGTTCAAGGGTGATGCCAGAATAGCTTGGCGCCCATAGGCGCCAAGCTATTCTGGCATCACCCTTGAACTATTATGGTCGATCAATATCTTGCTGTGGTGTGTCTGGGGTAGAAAGAGTTAAGTCCTTTTTTCTTGCGGAATAGGTTGCTCACCACACGTTCTAATGTACACTCGCATGTGTAAAACCCGATAACCTCCACCGGGTGAGGAACACGTGAAGCAGCAAGAGGAAGGCGCACTGGGGGCCCATGTCTCTCGTCAGGCCGTTGGGTTTCACTGTTGGTGTTTGTTACCGGTAAAAACAGCAACGCAGTGGGCGCCGACAGGAATTCCGGAATCCTGTGGGATTGCACGGCACTGGGATTAAAGGCACTTGCTGTAATCAGTTTTAATTCAGACGGATTAGAACAAGGGCCTTTAAATCCCGCTGCCAGAACAAGTGCCTTTAAATCCAGTTGCCTTTCAAACCCCGCGAGATTCCAGAATGTAACAGATAATATTTCAGAAACACATTTGCGTCCACTGGCAGTTAAGCGGTTAATGTGTGTCCAACCTCAATAATAATAATAATAATAATAATAATACTTGAAACAAAAGAAGTTTTGAGACGCGTGTAATCTTGCGTGTGTATGTACTCGTTGTGAAAAGCGAGATTGTCAACTTAGTACATTAACATGAAGTACATTGAAAATCGCGCTTTTCTCAAAATATAGGCGTACTGTTTTATATATTTGGTATGGTTTGCTATGACGGATTTGATCACGTCAGGGCAATTGGTACTGCTGGTAATGCGACAGGTTGTTTGCTTGTGGCATAATTTCATCCGGCGCTGATGACAGACATAAACAGGAAAAGTAAAAGAAGTGGAAGAGGCTGCGGGCTTTTTTTGTTGTTGTTGTTGTTGTCTGCCTTTGATTTTGAACTGAAAGGTTTGATCGTATTTTGAACTTTATTCTCTTGAGGTTTACGTTTGACACGGTATTAAATTTTTAATTTTAAGTGGAATTGGATTGAACTGAATGAACTCAAATTGAATCACATTGGTGCGTTGACTGGTGTAGTTTCTTGTGGTAGTTGTGACCTAGAACTCTAAGAAGTTTCCACCGTTCTGCTGTGCAGTTAGACGGCTAAACTATTACTACAGTATGAGTGCAGACAGAATACATTGACTTTGGCCCCTGCAGAGAGACTTTAACACATTCCACCCCATGACCGAAATCCCCCTATTTTGAAGTTGCCCTCTGAAGGACTGTATTACAATTCTAGAGACAGATGAAGCATGATAGTTCAAGGGTGGTGCCAGAATAGCTCGGCGCCGATAATTGGAACTGTCATGCTGGATCCATGTCTTGCTGTGGTGTGCCGGGCCTGAATGAGTTATAAAAAGGGAGCGTCGAGAGGGGGTGGAGCTGATTTAGACGCTTGTTGTGTTCTGCTAGCCCTGTCAGTCATTTCCATGTGCAAGAGGCATAGGCTCTCATGCGCCCCTGCAGTTGCAGGGGCTCATGAGAATCTATACTTCTTGCTGGAAGTCGTCAAACCCATTAGCATTCTAAGACTGAGGATGGCCCCTGAATTTGGGTGTGTTGTGTGTATGTTGCGTTGGAGAGAATTCCATTCTGGAAATTTGCAGAGACCTGGCAGTGAAGACTGCTCACGTGGAAAGTAGACATAACTAAACATTGTTAACGCATCAGCAAGAGATTAAAAGCAGGTACCGCCTCCCCACCCCCCCCCCTCTCTCTCTCTCTCTCTCTCTCTCTCTCTCTCTCTCTCTCTCTCTCTCTCTCTCTCTCTCTCTCTCTCTCTCTGACTCCCACCCGGGTCTGCCCTGGGGGACCTGGGTGGGGTTAGGTACTTTTTAGTTCCCAGGGTCACCCTGGTCAGCCCCACAGGGTGAGTTTTTCTCTCTATTCTGGGGCATGTGTTTCTGTCTACCCTTTGTCCATTCACCTGTATTTGCCTTTTTAAAACTCTCCCTACTGTCTGCACTGCCTGTAGCTCTTGATATTGGATGTGTGTTGCTAAATGGTCTTAGCTTTATTTAGGCCCCATGTGTTAGGTTTATTTAACGTATTTGACCGGATGGCGACATACATTCAATGTTCTGTTTTTTGGGGGTTTTTTTTCACAAGCAGTGCAGGCACGTCCTGAGAAAGCCTTGTTGCTGTCGGGACGTTAAGCAATGTACAATCAATCAATCTCTCTCTCTGACTGAGAGAAAAATATTTTTTTCATTAATCGAGACGGATGTTCAAACGCTGGATGTTACTTTGATCAAATCATGTACCGTGAACTTTACTTGGTTTGGTACATGTATCTGTTCAACTTTGTTCTTGTCAGCTTTAGTAAAATACCAGAGACAGACTGCAAGACGTTTGTGAACCTAAATCAAAAATCAAATACGCGCTCGTGACGATCTATGCCTCTAGAAGATATTCGGAGTGTTGTCTATGCTTTTAATACACTATTAACTTCGGTTCACGCAGACCCATTTCTGTGTTTCACTCCCCCAGCCCTAACAGGACGTCTCTTTTCTTACAGTGTGGTTGTGATTTTTAGCGTGCGCGCTTGATGTGTGCGTGTTGATTGCACCAAGGTGTTGTCAGAATGTCTTGTGCTGTTTTGTTCAACCCTTTCATCCTGATGCGCTATTGCAAGAAATAAACTTGACTATGCTTGTTCAAGGGTGGTGTCAGAATAGCTTAGCGCGAAAGGCGCCAAACTATTCTGGCACCCACCCTGAACTAAACTGGTTGATCTATCTCCTAATCTTTAATGTAGCCCTCATAGGACAATAAGCATATTTAATATCTAATTTAAACAATTCAGCCTCAGGATGTAATAAGTTAAAACTCGCTTTAGTCTGTGTTCATGTGCCATCCGATATTGCTCACTATTTTGAGTAAGGTTGATAGCGATGAAAGGCTTACATTTAGGAATGTGATTGCGTGCGGAATGTCAGCGTTTATGAAAGTACATACCTCCCAAAATTACGTTTCGCTGTCACGGGAAACAGGGAACAAAGTGGGGACAGAGAGAGAATTCTCGTATCGACACTGCCTCATCAGTTGTTTTTTCGTGTGCAAGAGGCATAGACGCTCATGAGCCTCTACAGGGGCTCATCAGCGTCAATGCCTCTTACAGTCTGAGATTAATTAGCCTCTAACTAGTGGAGGATACCGTCGAGGTTTGTGCGTGAGAAATCGTGTCGGTCTGCGGAGAAAATACATAGAATACCTGCGGGCTAGTTTGTAAGAAATAGGATGATTTTGTTTTGACTAGTGGCGCAGAATGCTGTGGCTGCAAGCGCGTCTGAGACTCAGAGAAAATAGCTGAACAGTCGCAGTGTGCCCAGACGAACTCCCTAAGTCGAGGGTCTTATAGAACCTGGCTTTGCCAGCAAGAGCCGTGAATTCCCCCCAGCCCCGTGCGGCTGCAAGGTCTGATGATGATCTATGCCGCTTACAGACCAGTGTGTTTGGAAGCAAGGATCTCGACAACCCGGTCGGCGCTGGCGGAGTGTAAAAGTGAAGAAAATAAAAGGAGAAGAAGAAGAAAACGGTGGAATGCAGCCATCTTGCATCTGGTATACAGATTGGGAATACGATCCCCCGGCTCTTTGTAGAGGGGGCGTCACTGCTTGTATACACGTTTGAATTTCAAATTGCATCTTACTTCGGCATGAAATAATTATACAAACAAACAAACAAATAACCGAAGATAAAGGAAAAAAGATAGAAAGACAGATTCGAATATAAATGAATGAATAACTAATAAATAAATAAATATGACCCAAGGTGTGAAGTTGTGGATACCGCAGTATGTAGTTCACATCAGTTAACACATTGGAGGGGTGTTGCATTCTGATACGCGGCTTAAAGCTGCGTATCCGAAAGCAGCACGCCTCGAATGTGTTAAACCGTCAGCCCTGACACGTGACAACAGGAAACGGATCGGCCATGATAGATCATTGGTGTTGGTAATCTGGTATCACCTTTGAACTATCGTGATCGATCTATATCCCTGTAGTATTATGTAGTACCGAAGAAAACTCCCAAGTTGGGGGAGTTGGCCTGATCACTAAGATTGTATGCGAGGTCTTTTCGCGTCTTTTGCCACCGTAGAAGGCTTTTTATCGACTGTATTTCTCTTACTTTGCGTGCGTTGTGACGGAGGAGGGGGGGGGGGGGGTGAAGAGAAAGAAAAAAAACGGCAAGGTGCAATGGTCACTTAAAACCTACCATCTCCCCACCCCAATCCCACGCTCTCTATCTAATATCTAATCTGAACAATTCACACACACACACACACACACACACACACACACACACACACACACACACACACACACACACACAGACACACACACACACACACACACACAGACACACACGCACAGACACACAGACACACACACGCACAGACACACACACACACACACACACACACACACACACACACACACACAGTGTGTTAAACGCACCCACGACCATAACCCTACACGCAATTGCTAGGCCGCGTCCAATAAATCGCAGATACTCCGTTGTTGTTTTTGTTTTGTTTTTGTTTTTGATATTTATTTTTTTAGGGCGTTACTCCACTTTTCAAGCCATTAACCCCCTTGTGCATGCGGATGCCGTTACTGTTAGCAGTACCGGTGACTGCATGCACAAGAGGGGGTTAGCTGGCACTCCCCCAAGTTCGAGCTGACCTGTTCACAAGGTCATCACATAAACAGCGATATTTCGCCGATTATGTAAGAGGGAATTTTACGCCACCGCCACAGTGACCGTGACAGCATCAACTTGAAATGAAGGGGTGGAACAGCAGTGAAATCCTCCACAAGCCGGGGATTAAACTTTAAGAGACACACAAAGAGGTTGTAGACTGCAGTTCAGGTGGAGCAGTGCGTGTGAGGGTGTAATCGAGACTGCATCAGTCGCAGCAAGAGGCACAGATTCCCATGAGCCCTTGCAGCCTGCGGCTGCAGGGGCTCATGAGAATCTGTGCCTCTTACAGCCATGCGGGGCTTGCAAAGTGACTGAACACTAATTTGATTGATCAACATTGAGTAAGGCACGTTGCACTTTTCTCTTTTTACCTCTCGTTGCTTTTGACGTCCCGCCTTTGTCGAACTTATTTGTGGGTGGGTGAAAATAACGGCCTAGAAAAAAAGAAGAAAAACAAAACGCGGCGGGGTTTCCAAGCTTGAAAAGCCGCCTGAAAAGTGTAGACAAGGCGAGCTGGGGGTGGGGTAGGGGGGTGGGGGGGGGGGGGTCCCTGTCTAAAACCGTCACCTGAAAAGCAGGCATCGGCGACTGCACCCGAAAACTTTGCCTTTGATGTGGGTAGATCAAAGGGGCCCAATGCACCCGTGGTAGACCGCAGAGTTGGCGTGCAAAGAATGGTGTATTATCAAGAATTGCATGTTTGATTTTTCCAGTCTAAAAGGCAAACCCTCCCAAGGCCTCCTTCCTTTGAGGAACATGGATAACAGCTCGAGGCATAGATTTTTATGCGCTGCATGGCCTGATGCGAGTCTGTGTCTCTTGCAATTTGAAGGTGGGGCAGCGGGATCGTGGTGCTTATTTGTGTCGGGCTGGGTCGCGATGTGGTTGCGTGTGAACAATGATTGATTCCCTTTTCGTTTTTTGTTTGAATTATATTAAATGGAAAGATGGTAGGGGTGGGGTCGGCAAGGATTAGCGGGTTTTGCCATTACTGTTAAAAGACGTCTTTGTGTGTAGAGGTAGGGCTCTGGTATGATTCTATAGGCCTCCCAGTAAGCAAAGATGGTAGGGGTGGGGTCGGCAAGGATTAGCGGGGTTTGCCATTACGAATGTACTGTTAAAAGACGTCCTTGTGTGTAGAGGTAGGGCTCTGGTATGATTCTATAGGCCTCCCAGTAAGCAAAGGTCTTAGGGCCCACGACGGCCGGAGTGGGTCCGCGCACGGCTTGTGACGGCTTGTGCGCGGGCCCACTGCGGCTGTCGTGGGCCCGAAGGTGTTCTGCTGTGTTCGTGGATGGATGCCTGTAGTTTTGGCATGATGTGGTAACCAGCAAGTTGTAAATTGGACAATTAATAGTACATCGGTGGACACAACACAGTCATTTAGTAGGCCACTAGTAAACGATTTCCTGTAATCATCATCATCATCATCATCATCATCAGTCCCTTGCCCGAACTGGGCGTTGGGGGGACTGAAAGCAGACCTGTTTACCATACACATTTGGGGTATTAAAGTACACAATTTTGCTTTTGGGTACACATACATGTACACGTTTATACACAAAAATACACATTTTGGAGAAACTGACAACTCACTGGCTTGTGAATAAATACACATGTGAGGTCCAAAGTACACAATTAGTCACTTGAAAGTACACTGACTGCACCCAGGGGGTAAACAGGTCTGTGAAAGGCAGCAGCAACAGACAGTGCTCTCCACTGAGTTCTATTTTGGGCGGTGGCAAGCAAGTCTGACATCTCGAGTTCGGTCCATTCTTTTATGTTTGCGACCCAACTCTTTCTCTGACGACCTCGCCGACGACTTCCTTCGAGAGTGCCTTGGAGGATAGTCTTGGACAAGGTGTTGTGTCGGGTCACGTGGCCAAACCAAGCAAGCTTGCGCCGTTTCACGGTTGCCAGAAGGGGTTCATGTGGGCCCACCAGGGAAGTGACGATGCTCCGTACATATTCGTTGGTCTTGTGCTCGCGGTACGAGATGCGGAGCAACTTCCTCAGGCACTTGTTCTCAAAGGCCTGGATTTTCTTTTCTGAGTCTGCAAGCAGTGTCCAAGTCTCACAGCCGTAGAGTAGAATAGACACTATGAGGGACTTGTAAAGCCTGTACTTGATGGTGAAGCTGATGGAGTTACTTCGCCATATCCTGTCCAGCCTGGCCATTGCGGATGTTGCTGTACCTATCCTGATACGGATCTCTGCTATGCTACTACCGTCTTTGGACAGGGTGGCTCCCAAGTACTTGAAGCTATTGACCTCTTCTAGCTTTTGGCCATTCATGTGAATGTTGCTGCTGCTGTCGCTTGTGGTGTTGATCATCACTTTGCTTTTATCCGTATCCTGTAATCAGTCGCAGGTTAAAATTGCAGTGCGCTTCGACGAAAACGGTAGATAAAAAAGCCCGGACAAACATGCAACATCGCATGTTTGTCCGGGCTTTCAATCCACCGTTTTCGTCGAAACACGTGCAGTTTTATTTCGACTTCTGATTTCCGAGCAGCTTCTATTTACGTCTAATAGAGAAGACTATAAATAAAATATGTGATGCATAGGTACAATCGCACGATTGCGTCTATTGAATTGATAATGACGTTCGTCGCGTCGTCTGCTCAAGTTTCCAAAAGTACACATTTATGTCTTCCAGTCGCCCGTCTACCTCTTGTCTCTGTCTGCCTTTCAAATGTCGTCTTATCGAGTGTGATATCGAGTGTGATACTCTTTCTGACATCACCCGTCCATCTGTTGCTGGTCATATTTGAGTCTTTCCTTCGTCTAGTTTTTATTGCCTGTCTTCAAGTCATGAGCTTGCGAATCTGTGAAAACCTCTTTCCATGTGTTTGCTTGGGTGAGTGCTTGCTTCTGCCTCAATGACTGGAATAAGGATAATTGTGTGACTTCTGCCAGAGGGGCAGTAATCAGCAGTTACGTGTATGTTTTCGTTTATTCATAAAGTCATTGCATCTTTCAACAGTCGCACGATTTGTAACAAACAAAATTCCAATCACTGTGATTAGGCCTAGTAGTATGTTGCTGCTTTTGCCACCGAAATGGTTGATAGGCGTTGCGCTGAGGTAGTTAATACAATACTGATATTTTTAGTTGCCTTTTTTTAAACGTTCACCCTGACTCCCTTAGCCTGTCTGTCTATCTGTCTGTATGTGTGTGTTTTAGTCAATCTGCGTCTGTACGGGTCATGACTGCGCCTTTGTTTCAGATTATGTAAACCATAGGTTCTTTGTTTCAGACTCTGGTTGGTTGTTTCAGATTATGTAAACCATAGGTTCTTTGTTTCAGACTCTGGTTGGTTGTTTCAGATTATGTAAACCATAGCTTCTTTGTTTCAGACTCTGGTTGGTTGTTTCAGATTATGTAAACCATAGCTTCTTTGTTTCAGACTGGTTGGTTGTTTCAGATTATGTAAACCATAGCTTCTTTGTTTCAGACTCCGGTTGGTTGTTTCAGATTATGTAAACCATAGCTTCTTTGTTTCAGACTCTGGTTGGTTGTTTCAGATTATGTAAACCATAGCTTCTTTGTTTCAGACTCTGGTTGGTTGTTTCAGATTATGTAAACCATAGCTTCTTTGTTTCAGACTCTGGTTGGTTGTTTTTTCAGATTCTGTATCCCAGTAATCAAAGGCTGTCGGGCCGAAGTTGCTGGCAGTAGGTCCGCACTGGGGTTTGACAGTCCATTGCCAACACGGATCCTTCTGTTTCACTAGTTTAATTCAGACTTGTCATCTTTTTCTGTTTCAGACTCTGGGAGTCTGGTGAAGATTATCGTGATTCCGACCTGCCTGGTGGTTCTGATTGTACTGAGTATCGCTTGTCTGCTTGGCCGGCACCACTGTCACGCCCTGTCACGCACCATGCACCACCGTCACGCCAACAGTCATACGGGACACCTCACCTGCCAGCCCTCACACAGCTCGGAGGTGAGAGATTGATTGACTGACTGACTGAAAGCGACCTGAACAGATAAGTCTTGCTTGTGTGTCCACTTTGACCCCGTGGCTGCTAATTACTGACGAACCCAAGCGGATAAGACGCGGAACCGTAGTAGTAAGTAGCAGTGGGTTAACCAATCTAACCCCACGGCCGCATTAGTTTCCCACGGTTTGGTGGTGTCACCGAACGACTATGTACAAGTTGCAGGAGATGGATCGACCATGATAATTCAAGGGTAGTGCCAGATTTAGCTTGGCACCGACAGGCCCCAAGCTTATCTGGCACTACCCTTGAATTATCATGGTCGACCCATTGTCTATTAAAGTGCGTTGGGGCGAAATGGGTTAAACAGTGGTAAGCAGTTCAGTGAAGTGTTTTGTTTTAGTCTTTCTTGAGGTGTTTCGTTCTTTCTTTAGTCTGTCTGTTTTGTGACTGCTGTAACGTCAAGTTTTGTTTTTTCTCGCTCGCTCCTACAGAGAAATTTCGAGCGGAACCCACAAATAACCGTGTACAATGTTGTCTTTCTTTCTGTCCCCAAATCACGAACGTAGTAGTATCGCCGTGAGATGGCAATGGCAGTTAAACTCCTGGGACCAGTTGCCTGAGTTTGCTTAGTCCTAGCGGAGCACCTTGCTTAGTGGCTGGCGCAGGACTAAGGTCACTCATGCAACTGACCCCTCAAGACTAACTTCAATACAGCTGCCTCTGTTAACACCGTGGGTGTGTTCATTGGTGCGTCAGCCCGAACATGCCTACTTGAGCTTCTTGCTGACTGCACTATTGTGCTAGACATTTACAAAAGCATCCAGCCCACTCAACCTGTTTTCCTGTCTGCTATTACATGTCGCGTGTAACACGACTTCAGACAGAAAACAGTGTTGGGCATGCCGTGCCATATGCAAGCAGCATAGATTCTCATGAGCCCCTGCTGTCGCAGGGGCTCATGAGGATTTATGCCTCTTGCGGAGAAGGAATGGCTGCGGCTGTTTTTTAGACAGTGGGGGTCGTTTAGCGTGCGACTGTTTTTTAAAGTCAAACGGCATACCAGATTTAGCAGGCCAAATGCGGTTTTACCCTCATCAAGTATTCAGACCGTACATGGGTTTTATCGACAGTAGCACACGTTGTATGGACATAGACACGCACGCACGCACAACTTGCTTTTTATGAAGCATTCTTTCCATGGCATATCTGACGTGTCTATTTTTTTAAAAAACAATTTTAATGTTCAGTTGATTTTCTAATGAACTTTCAGAAGCTCTCCGTGTCACTCGCGATGTCCGGTGACTGTTCCTAGCAAGGACTTGGCTGTTCAGATGACATATTCATCCGTACTAGCGAAGACGTGCATATTCTTACCATTTGTTGTAAATTTACAATCACTTAGTGCATGAAGCGCTCTGGCTAGTTGGTATGTCTCAGTTATTCCAATCACTTAGTGCATGAAGCGCTCTGGCTAGTTGGTATGTCTCAGTTCTTCCAATCACTTAGTGCATGAAGCGCTCTGGCTAGTTGGTATGTCTCAGTTCTTCCAATCACTTAGTGCATGAAGCGCTCTGGCTAGTTGGTATGTCTCAGTTCTTTCTTATCACATTCTACCCAGGACCAAAATCCCCAAATTTTGAAGTTTCCCTCTGACTGAGAACTGTATTACAAATCTAGAGACAGATTGAACATGATAGTTCAAGGATGGTGTCAGAATAGCTTGGCGCCTATGGGCGCCAAGCTATTCTGGCACCACCATTGAACTATCATGCTCGATCCATGTCTTGCTGTGGTGCGTTGGGGCTGGATGATTTATGCAGCAAAGCAAGACACAGTATCTCGACAGAACGCAATTGAGACGGACCCGTAAACAGCGTTGAGCTCGCCAAACTACCACTGTCTACTTTGTTTGCTTATACCGTTGTTTTCAGTACTTTAATTGCGTGATCAGATCATTGCGTACATCGTGTTTTACCAGGTCTGCCGTTCATGGGCAAAAGTCAGTCAATACATATATATATATATATATATATATATATATATATATATATATATATATATATATATATATATATATATATATATATATATATATATATATATATATATATATATATATATAATCTGGATTTTTTTTTAGGAAAGTCACATTTTCATTGTATGATAACTGAACATATTTACTGTCTTTAGCCAAATTAACCTATTCAGCTTTAACCCGTTCAGTGCCTGTTGATGGAAACTTTGTTTTTGCAGTCTTCGTCAGTTCAACATCAGCAAGCCGTAGCTGCAGTAGGAACATGGATTCAAAAGGTGTCAGCAAGAGGTATAGATCCTCATGAGCCCCCGCAACTGCGGGGGCTCATGAAGATCTATACCTCTTGCAGTTGGGTGTGTTCAAATGTTCTCTGCACTGAACGGGTTAAGCAACTGTTAACATATTCGATACGTGCTGCTTGCGGATACGCGGCTTTATGCCGCGTTAAAGCCGCGTATCTGGTTGCAGTACTTCTCGAAGGAGTTTACAGGTCCCCCGTTGCAGGCGCTACTGATTCAGTGTGGGTGTTGACTGCAAGAACACAGTTTGTGGGAGTAACTACGGCAGTTTTCCATTTACGTCATTAAAGCGATCTGCGATCGGCTTTATATTCTAAAATTCGCAGATGCAACAGGTTGTCAATGCTGTTTTGCCTCGACTAAGACTTTTCTGCCCTTCTGTTCACAATCTGTGGGTAGGCACACGTACCAGAGGTTTCCCAGTAGGCACACGTACCAGAGGTTTCCCACTGCCTTTCCAGCGTAACGGAACAAACTCTTCGCGCGCACAAAGGGGGCAAAAGAAAAGCAGAATCGTCTTTCATTTTACGACATCCAAACGTCATCATTTGAGCTAGACTTTGAGGATTGCAAGTTTCAAAGCACGCGAGGAATGAAACGTGCACGTCTACACCGGAGGCTGCACTGACATACAAAGACAGCTGTTGCGTCTGAGCGCCGGGGGTCTGTTGCATGAGTGAGCTTAGTCCTGCGCCAGCCACCAAGCAAGGTGCTTCGCTAAGCTCACTCATGCAACCGGCCCCAGGCCCGCAATGCCTACGGTTTTGTACCGAAGGTTGCGTACTTTGCACTTGAACACTTTCCCCCACTTATCACTGAAGAAGTTTTCTTAGTTAAATATTATGGCTTCCTACATCGCAAAGTTTGTTTTTAAATTATTATTTTTAATGTCACAACTGTACTCGTTTGGTGCAGTCACTCACATGGGAGAAAACAGCTGGAGTCAGTCTTGGTCAGCGACAGGAAGAGATTAACTTAACCCTCTGCAACTGCAGAGGCTCATATGAAAATACAGATTAAATCATGCCTGACCTCCCAACATAAATCACTCGTGCTCAGTTCGACTGCCACTGATTTTACGACATTCAAACGACCTCCAGACTTAAGTAGTTAACGCGCGTCAAACATACTATATATTTTACTCGAACAAAACCGGGAAAAAATGACCTCTTAAATGACCCCAACTCTGCCTTTTTCCGAATGGGCATTGAAAACGATAGATAGTGCATAGGACAATATCAACAAATGGCAACGAAACAATAGGTTACTTTTACGCCGGACGACTTCCAACAGCAAACGAGACAACACTCCGGGCTCTTGAGGATCTGTGCCCCTTGGAGATGTTCGGAGTGTTGTCTATGCGTATGGGACAAGCAGGGTATCCGTCGAAACTTTGTTCTCGGTCGTTGTTTGGAGTCGTTTGTCGCAAACGAAACTTCACTATCTTCAAAATTGTTTAGAGTTTATTTTCAGAGTGTTCATGTGTGACCCTAGGCGTGTCGGTCGCGGTTTTTGTCACGGTTTTTGTCGCGATGATTCCAGTAGGAATCATCGCGACAAAAACCGCTACCGACATGCAAAGGGTTAATACTAATGCAACGCAGAGAGCACATTAACACATTCGAGACGGACTGGATTTAGATGCGCGGCTTCTTGCCGCGTATCCGCTTGCCGCTCGTCTCAAATGTGCAACAGGGCAGATAATGCTGGGCCAAAGCGCCTTGCGCTGTACATTATCGCTCCATACAATAACACGCACTCACACAAGGATATCTGTTTCTGTTTTTACATTTGCTCTAGACGGCGAAAAGTTCAGCGTGACCTGCACTTGCGGCGTTATCAGTTCTGCGCTGTAGATCCAAACAAACATTGGCTTTACTCATTTGTATGGATTATCATCGAGCGTGTCACATAGGCAGCCGTCTGGACTTTTTCATTTCCATTCTTCCAGCGCCAGCTGGCGCAGGAAGAATGGAAGTGAAAGAGTCCACACGTCTGCCTGTGTGACACGCTCGATGACACTGTCATAGGAAAATTGACTGAAATGTACAGTGAACGACCAGTAGCAATAATACAGTGGTCAACTATAATGCAAAATGTCTGTTACGGTTCGTGCCCTCCGGTGAAAAATAATCGCGACCACAGCTGTCCAAGAACTATATAATGAATTTCGGATATCAAGGGGGTCGACATGTTGTATCCCTACATTGGTTATAAACGAAGTCGGGAATGCTCGGTTATACGGGTATTCTACTTCCGTTTGCCATGGCATACGATGGAAACGCTTGAGGAACTCCTTTGACAAACATATTGAAACTTGAATATTTTTTTTCACTCTGATAAATCCTTAACTAAAGCAGGTGCATCCATTTTCTCAGCGTGTGCGTGGGTTGGAAATGAATGCTCAGTAATGGACCACCCGATCGGGAACGTCCTTATTTAGGCACTCTTTACGCTCTTACAGACATAGATCCTCATGAGACCCGCTTAAGCCTCTGTGGGTGAGCGCTGTTTAGCACCTTCACTGCCGGAACTCAACAAGTAACACCCAGAAGCAAGAGGCATGGATCCACATGAACCCCCGCAGTTGCGGTGGCGCATGTGGACCTGTGCCTCTTGATGGCCTCACTTTGTATCCATGTTTGGCTCTTTGGCGTTGAATTGCTGAAGTTTTCAGGAAGACAATCTTCGACCATTGGTAGGGAAGGGTTTAAGCCGTGCTCCTCGGGTGAAATGTTTTGAGAAATCGGTCTGCGACATCAATAGGCAATTTTTGATGCAGTCAATTTAAAATTTGCTGATTGCTGTCTGCGAAGAGCAGTGGGTGTCTCGTTAGGAGTCATGGTGTTCTGTGCCTCTTGCTGACCCTGTTCATATCCATGTTCCTCGGATTTGATTGGATTACTCGGTGTTGAATTGCCCCTGCCTTCAAAACCACGTTTCATTCCGGTGGTAGTGAAGGGGTTAGTAAAATAATGGTACCCAACTGTTGATGTCTGTATTAGCCTGTGCTGTCGCATGGGCTTACGCGAATCTCCGCTTTTGCTGGCAGACGTCAGTGCCGTCGTCTGATAAAAGAAATGATTCTGGGTCCACTCGACAACTAGTTTTGAGAAATGGAGGGTCATTCAAGTACAATGTCCTTACAAACACAATGGATTGCCTTTATCCGTCTAAATTTAAATAGACTTGGCGCATTTTGGTATGTCGTAAATTGCTAGCACTGTCGGGTAGCAAGCCTTCGGAATGCTAATCTTGGTTAGACCCCCTCCCCCCCCCTCACTCTCTCTGTCTCTGTTGTATGTGCGTGCATACGTGTATTGTGCGTGTGTGTGTGTGTGTGTGTGAGAGAGAGAGAGAGAAAGAGAGAGAGAGGATTCGCAGACCCTATGCATTTGCGGGTCTGCACAACCAGAAATTACATGACCACCTTGCATATTGCATCATACCTCCCACTCGCCGATTGACCAGAATGCTATTTTAAGCAATAAGCAAGACACTTCACTACTCTTTGGTAGTACAGGACTTGATCTAAAATAACAAAGACCACAGTAAACACGTTTAGTTGTATAAACTTTATTCACTAATAATGCTTGAAAAAAGGCTTCGCTTTGACTTCTGGGTCACCAAGCGCAAATGGACTTTGCCCAAATATCGCGTGTTGTGTTTTCTAAGCACGCATAAGGGATGTGAGCGTAGGTCTAGGCCACTGTACGATAAGAGAAAGTTGATATCCATTTAGGCCGGAAGCGATGTCGCCGGGGAGGGGTCGTTCTGTAACCCTTTTACTTCCAGGTCAGCAACAAGTGGTTCACGTTTCACTGGCGTGCATGGTCGCTGAAATGGGTCGACCATAATAGTTCAAGGGTAGTGCCTTAATCGCGTGGATCTTCACTCGGCAAAACGTTTCAAGACTTGCATGTTGGCTGGTCTGTGATTACGGACCTTACGGCCGTAGCCGTAAGGTCCGTAATCACAGACCAACACGTAAAATTTCCGGACATTGGCGTGTGTTGTGCCTGTTGTGGAGGGAAGAGGTTCGCTGACTGATTAAACCGGTGGGAATAAACAGGTCAAGTACGCAACTCGGACATCAGCTTGTTATCAAATCGAGTGCAGACTTCAAGTGACGATAACAAGCCAGACAGACAGGATAATAAGGGAACGACCCCCTCTCCCGCCCAGGCACACACACACACACACACACACACACACACACACACACACACACACACACACACACACACACTGTTCTTCCCCCCCCCCCCCACCCCCCGCCTTTCCCGACGCCCCTCGTCACCTTGTTCATGGTTTGATTTGTTTCAAATTGTTTCAACAGATTTGTTTGTCGTGTTGGTTTTGTTAGAGTGTCTGATTTCGTTTTCTCTTTAGTCTGCTGTTTTTTGCCGAGCACAAAAGTGGTCAAATTATTTGTGAAACAGGTCGGGTGGCGCTGCACTGCGGCAACGAGTCTTCCCCAGGGAAGGCAACCCATATTCCTCTCGTGGGACAATAACATTGTTGAAAAAGGGTTGTAGCCCCAGTTTAGTATTAAAAAAAAAAAATCTGTCGAGGATCGTCATTTGGGAAAAAAATAACGTTGTTGTGGTGTTGGCCTGTCGAGATCTGTCGGCCTCATCTCGCCGAAATGAGGTGGAAAGGTCGTGACCTTACAAGCTATCTTGCCGTCATATGGAAAAGCCAGTATGTCCATCTTCGAGAAAAGCGATGTTTTCGTAGTCATACAATGAAAATCTCACTTTAAAAAAAAAAAAGTGCATACTGCTTTTCCGATGTAACGGAAAATATCCAATGAAAAACTGAATCGATCATGCTTTTTAGGTGGGATGGTCATGTCGTCTTCTTGTGTTTGCAGGGCCTGACCCCCAGTGCTGGGTCCACGCAGGAGTGCAGTGAACAAGCCGTGGCCCTCTTGCCCAGTGCCCATCATCACCATCACCATACCCAGCACAAGAAATGGTCCGGTACCCACTCCCACCCACAGCCCCACCCCTCACCTCCCCCGCCCCCGCGCGACCCGGAGATCGACCTTCCTCCCAACATCCCCGTGTCACCAGATGGAGAGGAGGGTTATGTGGCCAGCCAGGTTCGCTTGCTTCATCCCCGCTACTGCATGGTGCAGTCCGAGCTCTTCAAGGCCCCGCCCAACAAGACAGTCTTCGACAGGGAGAGCCCGCCCCCATACTCGCTCAGTCCCGCTCACAAGAGCTTTGGCTGCAGTTCGGCCCCACCCATCTCGTCGCGGTCGGGCTTCGTGGGCAATGGGGAAGGGTTCGCCCCGGTGTCGGGCAGCGTTCGCATGGTGCGGGACAGTCAGGGGCAGCCCGTGGTCAGTCGCTGTTACACCATGTTCACACAGTCCACTCGTGACGGCATGAATAGTTTTAATACTGGTGGTCGTGGTGGTAGTGTTGTGAGAATGGCTGGCGTTGCTAGAGACTCGGGGTCCAGCCCGCGCCAGCGCGACCACGACAGACACTCCCGACAACAACAACAGTGTTATCAGCAGCGACAGCAGCCGCGACCACGACCCCCGCCGCCGCCGTCGCTGTCGCCGCCGTACAGAGGTGCTTACAATACAGTGAAAAACATGGACGGTTTTCACCCCATCCCCGCCACCACGCCTATCAGACCCCCCACACGCACTCCGCCTATTTTAGTGGTGCAGCCTGTCAGTGTTGTAGACAGGCAGTATACTCAAGACCAGAACTCGCACCCCGGACACGCCCCCAGGGGAAGGGGCGGATCCAGGGGGCGTGCCAGCCAAGGCAATAGCTGTGACAGCCGCGGATCCCCTCCGCCGGCCTATAACGAACTCGCGCTTTGCGACAGTGTTAACGCCAACAGCAAGGGAAGTATTACTCAACACGAGTCTCACAGCGTTCGAAACCCCGTGGGACAGGCGTTTAGTGATACTTCCAACAGTAATTTGTTCAGTGACGCTTCGAACACGCCCAATAATGTTGTAAGGCGTGCATTAGGTGACGGTGTGAGCACAGCAAATAACGCTGTAGCACGCAACCCCTTCAGTGAGACTGCGAACGGGAGTAACAAGAACGCGTCAGTGGAACTCAGCGCGTTCAGTGAGACTGCTGACGGAAGCAATAACGCTTCAGTCGGACGCAGTGCGTTCAGTGAGACGTCGACTTATAAGACAAGGGACAAAAGGGACAACGATGCTGTGAGTGACGCTACGTTTTGTGATAGTTCGGTGGGACGGGCGTTTGGTGACGCTTCCAGCACTGTGTTACGTGACTCTGGTAACGTCAGCAGCGCTGTGGACGTGGCGTTTGCTGATGCTACCAACGCAAACATTGTAGGCGTAGCGTTCAGTGACAGTGGTAGTGCCATTGGCGGCGTGGGAGCAGGCAGTGGTGTTCAACAGGGCAGTATCGGCAGTGGTGTATGATAACTGGTCGATCAGGTCGATTCAAATTTGTGATGACTTTTTTTTTTAATTATTAAATAATGTTACTTGACTGTGTTTGTTATGGTGATGCCACCAACCGAGTCCTTGTGCAAGAGGCTGATTGCTTTTCTTTCTTTTTTTTTTTTTTTTTTTTTTGGGGGGGTGTGTTTTTTTGTTTTGTTTTTTTTTTCCTGTGCTGCTCCCAAGATTTTCATTTGGAGAACTAATTTTTGTGTGGTCTGTGCATCCAGCTAAATTGGAACATGGATGTATTTATTTCGGCTAGCTGCTTTCTCTGAAAAAAAAAAATTGTGGCAAATATTTGAAAGCAGAAAGGAGAATGTGAAGATGTTAGGTTGGAGTATGTGGGACTCTTGCACATCTTTAAGCGTGGAGATTGAGGGAACGTGTGTAATTGTATGCATTTGTACCATAGTGTGGTTGTTGCTGTGCGCAAGGAAGAATGTGTGCATTTGACCGAGACCGAAAAATAACCAGACTGCGGAGTGTGCGTGATCTGTGATGATTGTCAACATTGTTAAACACGGACTTACACAAGTTACAAGCTTAGAAGGCGATCCGACAACTGCGGACTTTAATATTAAAAAATCGAAGGCGACTCGACAAAAACTGCTGGTCTGTATTTTTTTTAGCTTAACGGCTTCAGCCTTAAGTTTAAAAATCACAACCAGCACAGAAATATGAAGCGGCGTATACATTATATGGTTATTGCGGCATATATAGGTTGTTCAGTCTTTGTGTTGGTAATTCAAATTTCCAGGTGTCATGTGAAACGAATATGTAGTCCATCACTTGTAGGAGATGGATCGACTATTCTAATTCAAGGGTGGTGCCAGATCAGCTTGGTGCCTGAGGCAACTTGTTGATCTGGCACTGCCCGTGAACTTTCGATGGATTCCTTCCCGAAAACAAGTTTTACCTTCGTGAATCTGTTGAATACTGACTGGCCTTCTCACTAAATGCAGATTTGATGCAAGAGTGTTCAGGAAATATTACTATATAGAGCCGGATTAGGGGGGGGGGGGGGGTGCAATTTAAAAATGATATTTGAAAATATTTTGTCAGATTCGTTTTCCACAAGGGATACCTTGATGCGATCACTGATTATCAGGACTTATTTGGTGCAGTCAGGAATCGAGCGTATTGACGTCATAGTGGACGCCACTGTGACGCTGGGGTACTTCCGGCACCTGAACTGCGAAGAGAAATGCATCAATAATTTTGTTTTGCAGTTCGTCGTCTTTACGATTTAGACAGTCGGTGATTCACAGTCAGTGTTAGCGTTTTACATCCACTGCCTGAACGTGGTACAGTACTGCTACTGTGACTTGTGAGGTTCGTTTTCAGCGAGCGACTCCCAAAAACGAACGAGAGCAAAAGCGCGGCGGGCACTACATGTATTGGCATAGACAACAGACGTTTAGAGTGTTGTTAATGATTTTGGTACACACTGGTTACCCTGGTTCGTTGGGAGTCGTCCAGTCTAAACGTAACCTCTACTGTTAGTCTCGCGACAGTGATGTTACATCAAAATCTCTCTCAAAGTTTCGCTCTCCCAAACCCCCACCTCTCTTCCTCCACGTCCCGACCCCCTTAGTTTGATCATTAACGAAAGATTTCCCATGGCTTCTTTACCAGATTGCTTTTAACACTTCTTCATAGTAGGGCATGTTCCATCTAAATGTTTTTTTGTCCTCCCAAATCTTAAAATATAATACATTGGACAATCTTACAGTCCACTTGTTCTTGTAGACCAGCTGCACGGGTGCAGACAGAGCTCTGTGGATAGACAGCTCCTTCTCCGTCGGCAGGAGGCACAGAGCCTCACTGGAATCCACGCCTCTCGCGCTCACAAGACATCAGCTCCGTTTAAATCATCCTCGTCTTTAGTCTGCAACTCAAGGTAGACAACTCCTGTGCTATCCGCAAGAGACAGAGCGCTTGTGAGTCCTTGCAGCCGCAAGGGCTCATGAGAATCCATACCTCTTGCTGTCGGGCTTCATCCTCGCACGTTTTATCAGACGGACGGAGTCCTCCACGTCTGAGTCTTGCCCAAGCACGACTTTGCCCTTTTAAAAGAGGAGGAGAATGATCTGAACGTTAACTCATTCGAGATGCGCTGCATTCGGACACGCGGCTAAAGCCGCGTGTCCCAATGCGGCACGTCTCGAATGTGTTAAGGCGCCACTCCAAATTTAGACTGAACAGCACGTAACTCCCTTTGTTGAAGGAACAAGAGTATGATTAGTTAGTTCCCAAGATAGTTGGTTAGAGGCATAGTGCTTTAAGCGTTCGAGACGAGCTGCATAAAGCCGCGTGTCCGGATGCAGCGAGTTAACCCTTTGCCTATCGGTAGCCGTGTTTCCGCTACCGACACGCAAAGTTTTAAACCGGAGTACTGCAGGTTCAGCAAAAAGTGTGTTTCTCCAGTGATTTCGTTATATTTTCCCAAAGTCGGCAGAATGAAATTGCTGATATTGAATTTTACTGGACCTAATGAATAGGGATGCGGATGGGGGAAGGGGATGCTCTTTCGCAATGAGAAAGTAAGTCATAATAATAATGCCAGGTGGTGTATCGGACTTAGTGCGCGAAATTATAATGGGGGGAGGGGGGGGGGAGGGTCACGTGATATTTTTGAGGGAAAAAAGACTAAGCGGAGCGATTTTAGGGTCTTTGAGGAAGCTTGATTAGAAAGTATCGGGCTGACTCGCCTCTTTACTCTATTCCTATTTTCTGTGGAGCTCAGGTGGTAGACTCTAGTCCGAAAAGTCGCAGGTTCAAATCCTGGTGGGGTCATGATTTGTTAAGACCTTTTTTTTTCTGTGCCACGTCTTTGAAATCACCTTCGTGGTGGACAAAAGACGTTGAACCCTAAACATTTCACGCATTCTCTTTCCTTAATTCTCTGCGTTAGTCTACTTAAGGTCGGATGTGATCACTGCCTGGTAGACAACTGTTATGTGCTGCTCTGTGCTGCATACATGCTTGAAACTTGACTTCTCCCTTGTAAACTTACACTTGTTGCGGAATAATAATCCATAAGCGTACCTTGTAAATTGCATCTTAAACAGCGAACTTTTGATTTTTCTCAAACTAAGGGTCGGTTCCTTGGCGTCGGGTAGTTTCTCGAGACTGAGATTAACCCTTTGGCTGTTGGTAGTGCTTTGTCGCGATGATCCTTGCCGGAATCATCGCGACGAAAAGCGTTACTGACATCCAACAGGTTAAACCGCTTGTGCATGCAGCCACCGGTACTGCGAACAGCACCCGAGGCTGCGGGCACCAAACCTGAAACTGTGTTCCTCCCAAACATTTTTTTAATTTATTTATTTTTTTAATTTTGCATCGTCGTGATTTTTGTTCAGACTTTCAATCTTGTCTTTTTTTACGCAAACCTCATTCTCACCTCCGCAGACTGACGAGGATGTAAATTGGGCATTTATTTCTACAAAGAAGAAGCACATTGGCATGAAACCCTTCGGCTGCAGGAGCTCATGGGAATGTGTGTCTCCCAGATAGAAGTGACTGCATGTTCGAACGGAGCCGCAGCTCAGTACGAGAAGCGTGTTACACGCCTGCACAGGTGCTTTCTGTTAGTGTCGGGCCCTTTGGCTGTTGGTAGCGCTTTTTGTCGCGATGATGCCTGCAGGAATAACAGCACCCTGACATCATGCAGGACTCGTCGCGACAAAACGCGCTACCGACGCTGGTTCTCGCCCTCCGGTAGCGAATCGAGTGAGACAACCAGTGTGTAAGCGGCACTAGTGTCTGCATGCACAGGAGGCTTTGAGTTACAGGCAGGAGGGGGGGAGGGGGGGGGTGTGAATACGCAGCCGTAATTTTGAACGAAGCAAGTAATGGATAATGACTGTGTTACTGATCATGTGGGGACCTGTGCTAGTTTGAATATGTTCAATACGAGTGTGTGCAGGTTTTGTAATATGTGTGTGAGAGAGAAAGATTGAGATTTTAGACACCTGCACATTGTTCGTGCGGACACATTTTACAAGCGTTTATGTGCGTGTTCATGAATGCCTGCGTGCGTATCTGCGTGTGTTTGTATGTGTGTGTATGAATTAACCACTTTGTTCACTCAGCCACCAGTACAGTTTTCAGTACCGATGGCTGCATGTGCAAGGGGCTGAGAAATGTTACAGCTGCGCACATGAATCTTGGCTGGAATATACAGGCGTTCTAGTCCTGGGTACGAATAGTACAGGTGTGATGTGTAAATCATGTGAGACGCTGTAACGCGCGATACAGTATGTGATGCTGTCTGATATAATAAAGCACAGACAAAGCGGGCTGACACAAAAATAATTTGAAATTCCCTTCACAGAGGATTTCATAGCATTTTTGTGCCACCTGCGGCCTGTGAAAAAGAACCCGACAATGTAGCGTCACGAAATATATAATAGGCAGTAGGCGGACAAAAGAATTATTCTGTTTTATAAGGGCAAAGTTGGCTTTCTTTTATCCGCAACTTTCACTTTTAGATTGAGCATGAGGGTAGTGCTTAATTTTTGCCGGAAAGTTGAGTGGGATACCAAAAGGTAGTACCTGATTTGCTTGGCGACTACAGGCACCAAGCGAATCGAGCACAACCCTTGAGATATCAAACCCCGATGTGATCCATCTCCCGAGATTTTAATTGTAAATATTGCTTAATGGGTTATGGGGGACTATGAGGCATTCAGAATGGATGTCCCAATGCGTAAAAGGCCATTGGGCCGACGTCGGCCGCCTTTGGCCCGCGCATGGCTGTGCGCGGGCCAACGGCGGCTGACGTCGGCCCGATTGCCTTTTGCGCATTGGGTGTTGTGGTCTTATTTTGGTCCTGACGGCACCAGTAGTGTGCTGGTCTGTTTTGCATCCTACTGTCTGGCGCCGGAAACCCAAAATGGCGCACTAGCTCACATTTCTTCGCTGATTTGTGAAGCTAACAGAAATTCCATTATTGTGAATTACTAGATGTTCATTATAATACAATTCAGAATCTTGCTTTTCCCAAAAAGGAGTTTAGTCTGCATGCCATCGCAGGGCATTTAGTCATCTCATTGTCCCACATATCCCATTAACACACAGTGGAACATTTAATGTTGCCCTTAAGTGCTTACACTCATGTGCTGGCCTGTGACCCAGGGCCGTAAGGTCCACAGTCACAGGCCAGCACGCGGTTATTATCAATCAGCCTTTGGCTTTGGAAGTGAAAGGGCGGCTGGCTGGTCGTCTTTGAAGTTTTCTTTATGAACTTTAATGTCTGAAGATGTTGTGGTTTTTGTTTTGTTGGTGTGTATGGCAAACCTTGTTGTTCATGTGTCCCACACGTGGCGTTTCTAACAACACAGTGGTGCTTTCTAAGTTAAGATTTTAAAGAAAAAAAAATCATTAAAGCAATGTTGATGAAAAAAATCTGTCATTCTTGCTTTGCTTTACTTGATGTGTATGACTATAGAATGTTTGTTGCGCTATTTGGTTGGGTTTTTTTTGTGGACCATGTCTTGGTTTAGTGTTACTCTGTAATTATCATTACGTTTAATTAGAATAAGATTGGTGTGCCCATAGGAAGTACAGTCGGTGCCCAAATTCGCTTAAATTAGTGCCCTAGAAATGCGCCAAACGGCTTGGAGTCGGTGCCCTGTAACAGTGCGCCGGAAAGCTTGGGGTTGGGGGTGGGGCATTTTCGCACGCACCATAAGCACGCGAACAGCAACTTACCAACACTAGCACGGTGTCACACCCTTCCGCGCAAATGTGCAAATTTGTTCTGGTCTCTTATCTTGAGTAAGGTCCAAAATCAAAGACGTGCCCACTCACACACGGTTACATGCATGCATGTGCACACAGCATACACCCGCCGTGAGATGGCCTTAGTTGCCTGCTCGGCCTTAAACTTAAATAACTAATGGAACACGCACATGTGTCCTAGCAACCTGTGACAGAAACTTCCGTAGTGCATGTTATGAGCGTCATCCGAAAAATGTTTCCTCAGGACTGAAACGTTTCCTTCGAGGAGTCACTTGGACCACTCCATAGTCATGCCAGAAATTAAACAGACATCAAAACTAAAATGAACAATGTTAAAGAAATATATACTATAAGTTGAGATTCGAATAAAAGCGGCCTAGTATAACAAATAATAATTATGCGATGCCCATTTTAATATCCTTTAACCAGGTCAGCCGCCTTGAGATGGCCTCATCAGCCTGTTGGACGTTAAACCCTGATAACTGACTTTAACCTGATCAACTTTTGGAAACATTGTATTACACAATTGTGTAATCTCTCTCATATGTACATGGGATTAAGTTATCTATATCAGCTACTCGAGTTTAAAACGTGGGAGATGGATCGACCAGAACAGTTAAAGGGTAGTGTCTGACTGGTTTGCCGCCTACGGCGCCAAGCTAATCATACACTATCCTTGAGGTGTCGTGGTCGAGGCAACTCCGTTGGTAGGCATTCAAAGTGACAGACTTTAGGGTTTCTGGACAGGGACAGCGTAAGTGTGCTGCTTAACCCTACCAGTGTGTGAAATAAGTTGGACTAAAATAGTTCAAGGGTAGTGCCAGAATAGCTTGGCGCCTCTAGGCGCCAAGCTATTCTGGCACCACCCTTGAACTAAAGCCATTGGTCTATATCCTTATCTGTAAGTACGTTAATGTAGCTTGCATATGGCAGTGTACACATTTGAAGATTTTAGCCTCGGTATGATATGGGTTTAAGGCCGAAGTACGCGACACCTGCGGACTGCCTCCTGTGGACGTAAGACTCGTGACAGAAATATCAAGGCGCTAGACGATATTGATCCAAGACATAGTGGTTGCCTTGGAAACATGTAAAGGAAGAGCAAACATTTAAAATACATTTTCTCAGAAATGTCAGAGTAATTGAATCGGGAGATACGCCACGGCAATAAGCGAGAGGATTGTTAGACGCGATCTATCGAAGACCTGAGAAAAGAGTATGTCTTTAATTCCAATGTACATGAAGCCAGCGGTACTGTACCAGCTGCAGAGGGGGAGGGGGGGGGGGGTCTTTGGAAGTGAATCACATCGACGTATGAAAAAATGGGAGCAAAAAACTTGACCTTTGCTTTCACGACATGTCGTCCGTTGATCATGCGTCTGCATCTGACTTCAACTGCTATTGATATTAATTTTTCCCCCTGTGGGTTAGTTTGGTAATGCGATATCATGTAACTAGAGCAGGTTAACTGAGCATTGATGCTTTTTTTCCCTGCCGGCTCCAGACATTTCTGATCTGCAAACGTCGTGCTTACGATTGTGAAAACGCACGCCAGCCACTTATGGGAGCAACTAATGGGGTGATTACCACCCCCACATTATTGAACACTTTCTGTGCCAATGGATTCATGTCTGTTTCTGAAATCTTTGTCCTTCAACGACCAAAAGCCACAGCCGTCCAAGGAACATGGATACGAACTGGTCTCGGCAAGAGACATATATCCTCATGAGCCCCCGCGACTGCGGGGGCTCATGAGGATATATGTCTCTTGCAATTGGATCGTGTTCACATTTTCTCGCCAGTAAAGGGGTTAAATATTACATTATGTTCCTAGGGAGGGTGACGGACATAACGATAGACACATTCACTCGGATTAGGTGATGCATGGATATTGTATTGGTGTCTGTGTTACTGGTGTGCTTGTATGTGATTGTAGGCTTTACTGCTCAACACAGAAACAAAGAGATGCACATGAGAACGAACATGTAAAAGGACACGTAGAAGGGCAAAAAACAACAACAACAACAAAAACCCGGCACGTTTGGTGTAAAAAGTTAGTGGTGTGAAACGACAGCTATCAAAATAAAGTAACAACAACACGGTAATTTATTTTTCTGATAGAGGTTCATATTGTTACGTATTGTACGTGTACGATATAAGCCAAAGCATTGTTTCCTTCTTTTAGCCGCGCTTCATGGTTTTAAGCGACACAAAGCGTCCAGGAGATTTATTTTTTTATTTTTATTTATTTATTTTTTTTTTGGGTGGGGGGGGGGGGGGGGGTTGGGCAGACGACTAATATTTCTGTTGTGACTCAAATACTTTCACTATACACGTTTTGAATCCGATGACAAGAGTGATCTGAAAATCGTGTTTTAGGCATCTTGGTCTGCCATTTTCGTGAAGAAATTCCCAACAAGAAAGAAAAACGCTTAGAAAGGTCAAGTACAACAATTTATTAAATTGTCGGGTTAGACCCCTTTATTAAAAACAGAAATAGAGCACGTGTACTTACCTTTGAAAAACAGAAATAGAGCACGTGTACTTACCTTTGAAAAACAGAAATAGAGCACGTGTACTTACCTTTGAAAAACAGAAATAGAGCACGTGTACTTACCTTTGTCAGTGAGGAACAAAACCAAGTAAGCAAAGACCCCCAGGCTCACGAGGACCGCAGTGGGCCCGCGCACGGCTGTGCGCGGGCCCACTGCGGCCGTTGTGGGCCCGAAGACGTTTTGCCACTGGGGAAGGAACATCTTGCCTCACTGAAAAGGTAAGTAATGTCAATTGTGTGTTCTTTTTCAGCGATCAGAGTTACCTGCTCCCGTAAATTTTGCAGAGGCATGTAGATGATACATTTTCATATGAGCTAAGTGTGAGTGTGCAATGATTTACTACTTCTTTAACTCCTTCACTGCCGAGAAAAAGTGTACATGATCCAACTGCAAGAGACATAGATCTTCATGAGTCCCCGCGACTGCGATGGCTCATGAGGATCTATGTCTCTTGCAGGGACGAAAGTCGTATCCATGTTTTTTGGACGGTTTTGGCTTTTGGTCGTTGAATGAACAAAGACTTCAGAAACTAAAATGTACGTACAGTAGCAGGGAAAGGGTTAAGATTATGCTTCGTTTGGCTGGAAAAGTCTCCAGACGCTCTGTGGCCTTCAAAATGTTGGGGATTTTTTTCTTCTTCTTCTTCTTCTTGTAACCTTTTCACTCTCAGAACCAAATAACTGATGGAAGTTGTTTAGTTCAGGGAATCAAAGGGTTAAAAGTGAGAATGAAAATATTGGAAATTGTACATATCCCGATAATCTCCTTCGCACGAGGAGCACACGCACGTGAAACCAGCAAGAGGCACAGATCATCATGAACCCATGCGGGAGCTTATGAGCACCTGTGTATCTTGCTGACGCTTTTAGCGGGATTTGAAATAGGAACAAAGTCTTTTCCCCCCGTCTCTTATCACGCGAAAGGACGGCATGGTGTAACGCACCACAGTACAATGTTGTTTGTGTTATTTAACCCATTCATCCCCGACGCACTACAGCAGGAGATGGATCGACCGTGATAATTCAAGGGTAGTGCCAGATTAGCTTGGCGCCTGTCGGCGCCAAGCTAATCTGGCACTACCCTTGAATTATCACGATCGATCCATTTCCTGCAACTGGTGCATAGTCGTTTGAAATTTGGGATTGAATGAGTTAATACGATTTTCTTGTACGGATTTCCTATCGTTCGACATCATGCGTGTTTTGGTGACGAATTTCTGTCTGTTATAACCCTTTGGCTGTTGGTAGCGGTGTTTGTCGCGATGATATCTGCAGGAATCATCGCGACAAAAACCGCTACCGACAGCCAAAGGGTTATACAAATTTCTTCTTTTTTTTTTAAACTTCATGCGTGTTTCGGTGACGAGTGTGGAGGTGTTTCGTTCTGTTTTTCTTCTCCTTAATGATTTTTTTTTTCCATCGGAAAATAGATTGTGCAGCTTAACCCATTCAGCTCTGACCCACTACAACAGGATATGGGTCGACCATGATAATTCCAGGGTAGTGCCAGATTAGCTTGGAGCCTGTCGGCGCCAAGCTAATCTGGCACTGCCCTTGAATTATCATGGTCGATCCATCTCCTGCAACTGGTGCATAGTCATTAGATGACACCTCCAACATTTGGGAAATGCGGCAGTCGGGCTGAATGAGTTAAGTAAGATAGAACTTGCCTAGCGGGCACCTTTGTAACTGTATCGAACGACCGTCTTTAAGTGGCCATCCACTAAACGCGTGGAAGCTTGAGCTGTTGTTCGTGTTGAGTTACGATTGGCGCACGATAAATCCTTTCAGCAGTGTTTGGTCACACTTACACACATACTCAGTATGTGTATCCGTGTGATGCAAACACATTATTGCGGTAATGGTACATCAGCCTGCTTTCTGTGAGTGAAAGGTCGGGGAAAATTCACAATCATGCACACACATGTGCGCACAGACATGTTTTTCTTACCGTACATTTGTTCTGCTTGACGGCTTGTATTTTGAAACATAACAAAAACAGATTGGTTACTATTGTAACGGTCCATGGCTCGAAGATGACTGAATAAGCCGCGATAAGCTTTGAGAACACATAAACTCCAGCAGGGGGGGGGGGGGGGGGGGGAATTAATTGTACTTTTAAACTTTGTGAAAATCTGAAAAAGTTCAAAGATTTCTCCTTTACCTCCCCTCCCCCTCCACCCACCTCCCCCCATGCCCCTAATTGTAACTTTAACTCCTGCACTGCCGGAAACAAAATGCACGATTCAACTGCAAGATGCAAAAGAACCCCATGAGCCCCCGTAGATGCGGCATGGGGTTCTTTGCCTCTTGCTGACCAATTTCATATCCGTGTTCAATGGGATTATTCGTTGTTGAATTCGTCCTGCTTTCAAGGATGCACTTTGTGTCCACTGGCAGTTACAGGGTAAACTATCAACCAGGAAAGACTAGGAACATTTACACCGATATGACTTCTGCTGGGAGAGTGGAAAGGTTCAGCAACGTGAAATCTCATCAGTAGTTACTTTTTCATCACTGGTCAGGCATGACCGACTATCGAACTAACACTTTTGACTGAATGTGCTTGCTCATTGCTAAATTTGTCCCTACAAATGCCACGATTATAATTCGACGCACTACTAAGTAAAAGCTACTTTTGGCCAGCTGGCACATTCGTCTGCGTCAAGCAGTAGGTGTGGTCACACTTACCACTTAAACTGCCTAGATTCCAGTAAGACGGACCACTACGTGATGTCTTTTCCCCTAACACTTTCTGTTACAGGCAGTATAAATAGGCTTCAGCGGTGGCGTCAGATCGACTGGCAGACTGATAGATGACCAGATAGATGGCGATGTTAACTCATTCGAGACGAACGATATCTGGATACGCGACTCCCGGAAGTCATTTAGTAATGGGAATCGAAGAGTTGTTATTATTACCGATACCTGTTAACGACAAGGTCAGTAGAAATGAGGTTTGGATTTAGAATTTTGTTAAACCTGGGTTAGAAAATGTGGGTTTGAACTTTGCCAGATGTACAGCAACTGTGCGGTTGGACTGCATTATTCCAAACTGAATATCTTTTGCCAGATGCTGGTGCTAGTGTGTATGTCATGTTTTACGAGACCAATGCGCACATGAAGTCTTGCTTTGATCACCTTTTTAATTTGAAATGTGTGTTCAGGTATGTGATTTTTGGTGCCTTGGAGGCCAAGGGCCATAAGATTCAAAATCACAAATCAGCACGCATGTAAGTATGTCGGAATAAGTACCGTTTTCAGCGTGTCCAATGTTAACTAAAACTGAAACGATTTCTTGGTGCGAACGACTCATTTGTTGTGTATGACAGCTGTTACTGTAAGTAGCATTTTAACAGTTATATTTTGGTGTTTAACACCGAGTAGGCTGGCAATATCTGTTGGTCATGTAGCCCCTTTTGTGTCCTGTAAAAAAAGCAAGTTGTTGATATCATATATGTTTTCTGTGTAGCTTGTGTTTGCTTTAAGCAGTGTTTTATGTTTCATTCAATGTTGCCACTGATCGTGCATTGTGTTTACAAACAAACAAACAAACAAACAAAAAACTATTTCCTGACTACGCGATGCGTCTTGACTCGTCTGTGATCCAATTTTCTACATTGTGTGCTGTTGGTCGCCTCCCCTTACCTTTTCACTTCCAGGGCCAGAGATGGATAGGCCGTGATAGTTCAAGGGTAGTGCCAGATCGGCTTGGCGCCTGGACAGGCGCCAAGCTGATCTGGCACTACTCTTGAACGTTCCTGGGCCATCCATCTTTGTTGGCTTGCACGTGGTGCTCCGCGGGCGATTTTCAGATGCAAGTCACTTGGCTCTGAAAGTGGAAGGGTTAAGCTTCCTCCTTGGGTCTACGTCGCCCCGGGGAGGAGTGATCAGGAGAAGGGCCCGTATATAAATGTTATATATTGTAGATAGAATTTTACTTTGAACCAGGACGTGTGAGATATTTTATTTGAATTTTGGTGTGTGTGTGTGTGTGTGTGTGTGTGTGTGTGTGTGTGTGTGTGTGTGTGTGTGTGTGTGTGTGTGTGTGTGTGTGTGTGTTGATACACGAACATCACATAAAATGGCAGTGTGTATGGCAGGGGCAACCTCGTTGCTTTGGTATTACGATCTCATTTTCCCCTGCTTTGTTTGAATTTTGAATCAGAATTGCACAGTTCTATCGGATATTCCCGATCGTAACACGTCTTAAAGGTCAGCAATCAGTATTCATAAAAAAACCGAGTCAACTTGAGGAACTGCTCTCAGTCAGCGATCGGCTCATGTTGTCATGAGCCTGCAGGTGTTCATGTAAATTTATGTATTCTTGTTTTATTTATTAAAAGCCTTCCGTTGTTGAAAATATAATATATGATAAGAAGTGTGCCCTTGCCATCAAGATTTCTTAACACTTCACTGCCAAGAAAAAACTGATCAACACCCAAATGCAAGTGGTATAGATCCTCAAGAGCCCCCACAGTTGCTGGGGCTCATGAGGATCTACTCCTCTTGCTGATTCCACTTTATGTCTATGTTCCTTTGACAGCTGGGGCATTTGACGTTAACCCGTTCAGTGCCGAAAACATTTGAACGTCTCCCAAGTGCAAGAGATATAGATCCTCATGAGTCTCCACAGTTGCGGGGGCTCTTGAGGATCTATACATCTTGCTGACATTACTTTGATTCCATGTTGCTAGGACAGCTGGGGCTCTTTGGCGTTGAATTAGCAAAGAGTGCACAAACACAATCTGCGTCAACTGGCACAGAACGAGTTAAATCAAAAAGGGTTTTAAAAACACAATCTGCGTCCAATCCAGGAATGGGGTTAAATTTGCTGGATGACAGGTTTCCTTAACCATGCATGCAGCCCTGACAGGCTACAACAGGAGCCTGGTGAACCATGATAGCTCAAGGGTACTTTCAGAATAGCTTGGCTCCATCCTTGTATTTTTTCTGAATCTCCTTTTTTTCTTTATCAGTTATGGAACTATTATGCAACTCGGGTAATTTCGATTAAGTAGACGAAAAAGAAAAGGAACTGTTTTTATTTTAATAGGGCCTGTGTTTACGGCTTTGCTTTGTATCGAGGTTGCCCTGTTTGTATTCAACAACAAAGAGATTTTTTATTTAATCAAAGGAATGCTAGCTGTCTTGTGAGATTTGTAAATCTGTTGCAAGATTACTCCCCCCCGCGGCCCCCCCCTCCCCCCGCCCGCCCCCTCCCTTACCCCTCCCCCCCCCCTCACCCCTGTGCATGCAGCCAACGGCACTGTGTACGATACCGGTGATTGCATTCACAAGCATTAATCTGTTCAAGATTCCCTGCATCAATAGCTGCAGAAGTGCCGCATAGCGTTGCAAGGCTACACAACACTTTCGCAGCTATTGATGCAGGGCGCATTGAATGAGTTAAGACTGAGAACATTGTATGGCATAGACTCGTGAATGTCATGACTTCTTCAGTTGCAGTATGAATGCTGGGATGGACAGAAAAAAATGTGTAGGTGAAAATATCAGCGTGTGTGAAAATGTGTTTACAACTGCTAATTAATTTGCTTACAGGTGGTTATTACAACCAACAATAATGAGTTAAAATTATGAAATTATGTATTTTTGTTTTAATTGTTGTATGATAGTTGCGGGATTTATTCGAATACTGGAGTGTTCTCTGCTTGGCGTTTGTACAAAACAAGGAGATACATGAAGATAGTCAAGCAAGTTTGATGTATAGTACAGGAAGACAAAAATCGGGTTTTCCCGTTCCCTGCAACAGGGAAAAGTGAAAGATTACTGTTTCACAGAGGGTTTGTACGAGATGCGGACAGGCCAAGTGTGTGTGTGCGTGCGTGCGCGCGCGCGTGCGTGTGTGCATGCGCGCGCGTGCATGTGTGTGTAAACATGAATTTGTATATTTTATAATATAGTGACATTGTTTTCTGTTGATAACTGGTGCAGATCTGGAGGCTGAATTAGACCGAGTGCTTGTATGTGGTCTTGTTGCCAAATAGGTATTTTCAATTATGTGCTCCTTTTTGTGTTTAAACATTGAAAGCATCCGTGACATACTTTTTTTTGGATCTGTTGTGATTTAACTTGCAAGGACTGCTATGCGGCGCGAATACCAGATTGCTTTTGCACAAAACAAAAGCAAAAAATTGTCACATGAGATTTTCAGCATTTATGAAACTGTGAAAGAAGATGGGTTTTTTCCCCATTCTTTTAAGACTGTTGTTTACTTGTAATAGTTGGGGAGAGACAGCTACAGGATTTTACAATACCGCCTCTTTTTGTATATATCTCCAAAAATAGGTAAAAATCGGGTTTTCCCGATTTTGACTACAGTATTTAATATTCTCCATCTTTAACGCTGATTTTCGCAAGCAAAGGATATGTCAGGTTTCCATGTTAATTCTTTTTCAGTGCAGATGCGACCGATATTTTTCAATTTTTTTTTTTTTTTTTTTTTTTTTTTTAAAGACTAGTTTTACAAGATTATGCCTGACTTGTGAAATAGTGGACATAATTTTGCAAATGTAATTGGTACTAGGGAGGAGAACGCCTGTAACAGAACAAGACAAGACATGTCATACAGAAGTATGAATGTGTGCTGGTCTGTGTTTTGGACCTTACAGCCTAGAGCCATTAGGTTTAAAATCACAAACCATACACACACAGCGCCTGCGTATGAGCCTTATTATCTGTGAAAGTGTTCTGCTTAAGATATATATGCGCCACGGGAGACGAAAGATAAAAAAAAGATTTTCACATATCATGTTTTGCGCTTGTTTTGGCTCGGGTCTTTGTCCAAAAATGTCGCACCACGAAGATTAGTGACTGTACATTATCCCCTTCGTATGTCATCTTTATACTTCTAGTATCTTCTTTGAATGAAGGAATTGGAATATCCATTTCTTCACATTGTTCTTATAAGAGAAAAATGGGGAATGTCCGTTTCTAAAGAAACCATGTCAACTAAAATATAAACTGTGGTAGGTGGCGACCTGTATAAGGAAGGCAATTGTCTAGATCACGCTAATGTCAGGTTTTTGAGTTTTTTACTTAGAAGAAACTAACCAAGAAAGTAGGAAAAAGCACTGTCAGGGGAGAGAATTGTGCATTATTGACCAATGATCATAGATCTACTTTGGTTAAAGCACAAAAAGATAGGAAAGAGGGGTGCACGAAGTAAATGACTGGAAGCAGTGCATATGGAAGACCCCCCCCCCCCCCCTAAAAGGGGGCGTATCACATACATGCACTGGATTTACAGCCCCTTGGTGCGTGGAAATTTAGATCTAAGTCCCCTAGTTGCTTCTAAATTACAAGCACTGGCAGTCAACCCTTTTGGTCTAGTTTTTTAAGACTTTTACTTAGTGCTGACTGAACCAAACATTAGTAAAAAGTTATCCAAATTTGATCGCCTTACATGTTTGACTATGTGTACTTTGATTTCCACTGGATTTGAAGAAAACACTATTGTTCATGATCATTGAGTGTTTTCAAGGCCAAGACTAAGAGTTTTTATTCTGTGATTTGTTTTTGTCAAAATTTTGATCCAAAGACTTTGAAAAGTCCGCACAGAGTGACTTTTCTTGTATTTAAATCGATTCTCTCTAGGTCTGTATTAAAATACATCTACAACATATAATAATTCATAGAATACCTCTATGTTTGAAAGAGTTTGTGTTCAGCAAAATTAAATCTTTCACATAATTCCACAGCGAAGTCATAATGGGACAAGCCATCCTACCCTTTGAAGGAAAAGGACAATGAGTCCATTTTATATGAAAACCAAGATATTCTTTGTATTACAACGAAAATCTCGCTTTTCACAAAAAATGGACTTGCTGTAATTTTCCTTCCTTTGGGCAGACTTGAGATGGCTCTTCCATTAGAATCTTCATATTTTATTCAGCGGCTGCAAGAGATGAGTAACCAGTATAGCTCAAGGATAGTGCCTAATTGGTTTGGTGCCAAGTATGTGCCAAGCCAATCAGGCGCTACGTTGTAGCTTTCGCGGTCGATCCACCTCCAGCGGCTAGTGCTGAAGTGAAGTATTGCAAAAACTGATTGCTTTAGTGGAGATCCCTTCAATTGTTCTCAGTGTTTCCCTGACCTCATTTTAACCCCGTCACTGCCGACAAACATTAGCCACACCACCCAGCTGCAAGAAGTATAGAGATCCTCATGAGAACCCACAGTTGCGGGGGCACATGAAGGTCTATGCTTCTTGCTGAAACTACTTTTGTATTCATGTTACTTTGACGGCTAGGGATTTATTTTACGTTGGCTTCTGAAAGACAATCTGCGTCAACTGGCCAGCGGTGAAGGGGTTAACTGACTTGAGCACGTGTCCTATACTTGCTGAGCAAGAGCATGCTACAGTTGCTCTGTGTGCTTCTCGGCTTTTGTAATCAGGGGGTAAAAAAGACGCTCACGTTTTAACCCTTTGGTTGTCGGTAACGCGTTTTGTCGCGATGACTCCTGCAGCGATCATTGCGACAAAATGCACTACCAACAGCCAAAGGTTAAGACTTTGCAAGGGAGACAAATCTGATTCAGTTAACCCCATTTGTTCATGCAGCCACCGGAACTCAGTGTGAACAGTACTGGTGGCAGCATGCACACGGGGGTTAATAAACGCGTTAGAAAAACGCGTTCGATTGTGTTTTGACAGTTGAAGTGCGATTTTCTGATTCACTTATTGGTCCATTTGCTAATTCTGTATACGCATAAATTAAATCAGAATTAGTGTGGTAATTGAAATTGTGTAACATTGGTACATCGAACGATGAATGAAACGATGAAAGATTTTAACAGAAAAGAATGGTGCCCTGTTCTCTTCCTTTTTTTTTTCCTTTTTTTTTTCTTTTTTTTTTGTTGCGCAATACATGTGTACGTTCTTGTAGAATAAAGAACAAAATGGCAGAAAAAGCTTGTGACGTCGCAAATTAAAGCAATGCTCGTGTCTTTATTGTGCTTGTTTGTTGGTTGTGGGCGGCTTTTCTGTTTCGCGTGCTCGAGAGAGCAAGCGGTATAGAGGGAGAGATAGTTGTGTGTGTGTGTGTGTGTGTGTGTGTGTGTGTGTGTGTGTGTGTGTGTGTGTGTGTGCGTGTGTGTGTGCAGAAAGTGGGAAGGGGGGGTGGGATCGGGAATTCTCATTCTTAAAAGGAGGGATCGGGAATTCCCATTGTCATATAATGAGAGAAATCCCATTCTAAACCACTGTGAACCATACTGAAGCTAATGTCCACGCACACAGAATCCTCAGTTGTTTGTAGCCTTCCTTGATTATGTCGAATTCCAGATTTCCAGTAAATTTTGCAAATTCAACGGAATTGAACAGCCATATCACAGTTATTCACGTTACCCCACTTTTGCAATGAAGGCAGGATGCAGTCAGACGCACCGAAATCAACGTCTAGACATACGCCTTTTCAGCTGCACAGCCTACCCTTTTATGTTTCCCCAACAACTTCCAACCCAGTACATAAAGGCCATCGGGCCGAAATCGGCCGCAGAAGCCCCGTACTTGGAAGTTACACACTTACACTGCAACCCAGGAATTTTTTTTTTTTTTTTTTTTTTTGTCTGTTCACCCTGTGTATCACCTGACTCTGTTCTGTGTGGGGGTTGCAGGCGGTAAGGTCCAAAATTCACAAACCAACACACTCTCATAATATGAGATGAGGACTTCATCGAATTCCTCTGCACTTCCCCTCCTCAACCCCCCTCACCCCCCCCCCCCCCTCCCATCACCCCCCCCCCCACACACACACACACACACACACACACACACACACACACACACACACACACACTTCGCTTTCTTCGATCATGAAGCCCACACACTGACATTAGGGACCTTTGTTACGTGCATAGGCACCCACGCAAACACTAGTTTCCTTGTATATGATGATGGCATTGCACCACATTTTAAACCGAGACTTTGTTGCACTTAGCTGATGATTCAAACTGATAAATGCCTCACGGCGTTTAAATTTGTAACTTCCCCTGACCACATCACCCCCTTGCTTAAGCAGTTACACTGGCTTCCTGTGAAGTTCAGAATTGAATACAAAATTGCTTCCCTCGTTTTTCAGGCCTTTGATAAGACACTCCCGGCATACTTGTGCTCCAGTCTCCTTGTCTATACACCAGGCAGAGTATTGCGCTCCAGCACTGACGACAGAATATTGACTATCCCCGGAGTGTCCTTAAAAACCTTTGGACAGCGGTCCTTTGCTTTCCAAGCTCCCAAAGTGTGGAATGGTCTTCCCCATGATATTCGCCATGCACCATCTTTGGCCGTTTTCAGGGCTACGTTTTCCCATCAACATGTATATATCTGATCAGGCTCTTGACATGTTATGTTTATTATTTTAGTATTGTGTCAGTGTGCATGAATGATTGTGTTTTTGTACGTTGTCAGTACTTTAGTTAGTTAATTTCAATTAGTTAGATTATCTAGATGTAAAGCGCTCTGAGCCTTTCTTTGTAGGGATATTGTGCTATAGAAGAGTTATATTATTATTATTATTATTATTATTATTATTATTATTATTATTATTATTATTATTATTATTATTATTTAGGTCCGCAGGACACGGTTACACAGAAACACACACACACACACACACGCACGCACGCACGCACGCACACACACACCAGTAAGCTAAGGTCCTCAGGCCCACGATGGCCGTAGTAGGCCCGCGCACAACTGTTGCCGTCGTGGGCCCGAAGACGTTTTGCCACTGGGGACACACATACACACACACACACACACACATACACACACACACACATACACACACACATGTACGCAATCAGACACACACACACACGCACACACACACACACACATTATGTACGCAATACGCAATCACACACACGCACACACACACACGCACGCACCCACCCCCACCCCCCACCCCTCCACACACACACACACACACACACACACACACACAATTGCCTTTAACCCCCTCCCGCCCCTCCCCCCCTCCAACCCAACCCACCTTTCCTTCCGCCTCCCTCCCACCTCTCCGGTCCCGGTCTCCACGTCCATTACCACCCTACAGCCGGCTGTGTATTTTCCCTCTTTCATATCAGTCTAGATTATAGTGACCCAGTCACAAATATCACACACGCCCAACAAAGGCCCTATGTCTGCAAGTGGCATAGATTCTCATGAGCCCCTGCAGTTGCAGGGGCTCATTAGAGTCTATACCCCTTGGAGATCGACAGTGGCTTTGGCTGTGCCTCATGTTGAGGGTGTTATTCACACACAGTTATGCGGACTACTTTACAGTGGGAATTAAGCGAATGTCATTGGACGGTCATTGCATATGTAATTATTCGGTCAGGATGACGTGACTTTAGCCGGCACGTCCCACGCCAAACAAGGGAGATGGACCGACGGTGACAGCTTCAAAGAAGTGCCTGTTTCTTCTTGGCGCCTGGATAGAACTGAGAAGCATCATCATTCCAAAGCTGCTTGTCGCGACGCTGGGAAAAACAAGTTTCTTATTCATCTTCTGTCCTCTTGTGTTTTTGCTGATTAGCGAAGCGCCTAGGCTGGTGCCATGCTGATAGGCACTATCCTTAAGCCAGTACGGTCAATATATCATGTCATGACATAAATGCACGATACTGCTGATCAGAAGTGTCTGAAATGCGGGGTTTGTTGTCTCTGGTTGTGAAAGCTATGAAGCTAGCTGGGTTGGGTATTTCTTGTTGAATTTTGATGACTCTAACTCTGACGTTAATGAGGAATGCCCAATGCACCAAACATGACCTGCTTGAACGCTGGTCGTGCATCTCCGTGAGCGGTTAAAATTAAATACATGTGTCGTTGTGGGCTAAGTACATACAGTTATGCATATGGCTATTTGTAACCATAACTGCATGCCTGACAAACTGGATATGCCTGCTATGAGGTGAGTGAAGAATGCATTATCCCGGAGTAGTTTTCAGTGCTGTCAACATCAACAATAACACCAACAAAGTGGCTACCGGCGTCGTTGTTTCACTGTTGTTACGTTCAATTTTAACCCCCTTGTGCATGCAGGCACCGGTACTTTGACCAGTACAGACACCTGAACTAATAAACTAAGGGGTTAACCGGACCTGCACTGCCGAGAAAAATGGAACCCACCCATGCAGGGGGCTCATGAGGATCTATGCCTCTTGCTGAAGCTACTCTGCATCCATGTTCCGTTTAAACTGGCGATCTTTGACGTGCATTTTCAATGATTTCAGAAACACAATCTGTGTCATTTACTGGCATTGACGGGGTTAATTCAAGCCGTGTGAACACTATATGGTCACGTGTGACCTTAACCCCCTCGCGCGTGCAGCCACCGGTACTGTACACTGCACCGGTTGATGCATAATGGGGTTATAAAGACTACCCAAGCTGCACTAACAATGAAACGAGGGGTAGTGTGTGTGTGTGGTGGCGGGGGGGGGGGGGGGGGGGGGCGGGGCGGGGGAGGCCGGGGGAGAAGGGGGGGGGGGGGGGTGGGAGTCGTATTACACGCTGTAATGCAAATATATGTGCTGGCGTATTTTTCTGTGTCCGACAACAACAATAACGTCATCAACACCATTAAACCCTTCACTGCCAGAAAAATGCGAACACCAACCGACTCAGTACAAGAGGCAAAGAACCCCATGAGCCCCCGCAGATGCGGGGGCTCATGGGGTTCTTCGCCTCTTGCTGACCCCATTCATATCTGTGTCAAGTTCCTTGGATTGATGGGATTATTCAGGTTTGAATTCGCCCTGATTTCAAGTCAAAGACAAAATGTTGCGTCCACTGGGTGTAAATCGTGTAAACCAACAATATCACCAACACGGAGTGTGTGAAGTCAATGCAGAATGTCGCCTTGTCTTTTTTCAATAATGAACCCATTCAGCCCCGACACGCCACAGCAAGACATGGATCGAGCATGATAGTTCAAGGGTGGTGCCAAAATAGCTTGGCGCCCGTAAGCGCCAAGCTATTCTGGCACCACCCTTGAACTATCATGCTCGATCTGACTCTAGAATTGTAATACAGTCCTTCAGAAGAAAACTTCAAAATTTGGGGATTTCGGTAGTGGGGTAGAATGTTTTAAGACAACACAGATAATTCGGTCAATTCGCCACCTGAATGTAAGCGGACCCCGCGTCACCTTGGTGCTTTCACACGCACGCACGCACGCACGCACGCACGCACACACACACACACACACACACACACACACACACACACACACACACACACACACACACACACACGCATACACACACGCACGCACACAAACACATACGCACGCACGCACACACACACATACGCATACTCACACACGGCACACGCACGCACACACGGCACACACGCGAATAAACACACACATACATGCACGCACACACTGAAGCATAGAGGATCTTTAAAAAGTGAAATTTCATTTTACTGATTGTAATGTGATTTTAAACAGACCACGCAACAAAAGTTAATAGTTTGCACTGATATTTTTCTTTATTAGCCTTCTTTGTGTGTCTTACAATAAACCTGCGTTTAAAATAAAAAAAATTTAAAAAAATAAAAAAAAAGGACTAACTTAAAATTAACTCATTCAGCATGACGGCCGTATTTCCCAAATCTTGGAGGCGTCATCTAATGACGATGCACCCGTTTGCAGGAGATGGCTCTATCATGGTCGACCCATCTCCTGCTGTAGTGAGTCAGGGCTTAATGGGTTAAGACGTTTGAATGTCGTAAAATAAAAGAATTTTCTGCACTTCTTCTCCTTTGTACGCAGGAGAGTTCCTTCTGTTACGCTCAGAAGGCAGTGCCGGAAACCGTTACGCTCAGAAGGCAGTGCCGGAAACCGTTACGCTCAGAAGGCAGTGCCGGAAACCGTTACGCTCAGAAGGCAGTGCCGGAAACCGTTACGCTCAGAAGGCAGTGCCGGAAACCGTTACACTCAGAAGGCAGTGCCGGAAACCGTTACGCTCAGAAGGCAGTGCCGGAAACCCTGTGCTACGTGTGTTAACCCTTATCATTCGGAATACACATGTGCGTGAAATAAGTTTGACTAAAATAGTTCAAGGGTAGTGCCAGAATAGCTTGGCGCCTCTAGGCTCCAAGCTATTCTGACACCACCCTTGAACTAAAACCATTGGTCTATTATCCTTATCTGTAAGTACTATAATGTAGCTTGCATAATGGCAGTGTCAGTACAAATTTGAAGCTTTTAGCCTCAGTATGATATGGGTTAACTCGCATGGATTGTGAAAGGAGGCACAGAATTCAGTTGAGACAAGAAGGATCGTTCAAAAGCGCACGACTATGATTTATATATATATATATATATATATATAATATATATATATATATATATATATATTATATATATATATATATATATATATTATATATATATATATATATATATATGATAGTCTCTTTCATTTTGTAATCTATTTCTAGCCCAATCGATTTTGGGTTAAATATTATTTTGGGAGTTTGCACCTTTTACACCGACCAGGTCGACGAAGAAAAGTCGTTTAAAAATTCATAATTAATTCTAGCCATCTTTAATCGAATTAATGTGCAATACTAGTGAAACTACAATTGCGGATCTTTCGTTAGCAACAAACCGCAAGTTTCTAGGTTTAGTAGTATCGGAGCTATGGTCAGAGAACCAATCTCAAACTAACACAAATTTTAGCATTTCCGCTCCAACAGCACCGAATTCTGGAAGCACGCGAGTGGTGCTTTCTTTGCGGCCCGCGCCTGCCGTATATAAAGCCCCTTCCGTAGCGCGCTTGCGGTCAGTACTACTCAGCCGGTTGCCACAGACCACTTGCGCCGCTACGACGATACAACTAAGAAGAACTACAATGTCGACTCCCCCTTAGCTCTGTAAGTAGCTCATGTATTGAATTTTTGGTCTAGAACTTTGTTGATTGATAAAATGATGCCTGATTTATATCGGTGCCTTGATGCATGTTTTGCCCTAGAGTTAGGAGTAAGTTGCTGGAGATGTAATTGTTGAGAGTGCCTTCACGGCAACTTTGTAGCCATTTTGACAGCTGGAACTTTGTGTAACTTTGTTGCAATAGTGGATTTCACTCATTCTAGTTTTGACGCTTCTCGTACTGTAGCATTTGTCTTCCGATGGAGATCGGAATTTTGTGACAGAATTATTTTGGGGCAAAACAGCATGAAGGTAATGTGTACTTCTCTGATTTAATGCTTCTGCCTTTGGATAGCTTTGAGTTTTCTTGTACAATGAGATTGATTACCATTTGCTCCAGTGATGCTAAATTATGTTGGCATCGTTGTAGGAAATGTTGAAATGTTGCCTTGTCTGACAGAGATTGTTTTGATTAGGCTTTCAATCATGTTCCTTGCTATCCTCCTCACGTTGCTTTTATGATTATACTATAGCGTTAATTTGATTGTGTAGGATTGATCATGTAGGCTTTCATGTCCCTCCTATTTTCCTCACCTTGACATGCATAGCTTTTAGCCGAATAGTGCGTACCACATGGGCTGGTACGCTGTTAGCGTGACGTCACACTTATATTTAGTATGCGCAGCCATTTTGTTTCTGCTTGGCGTCTGCTTCCGGTTGGCTTGTTTACATTTGGAAGTCACTCCCCCACACTCCCCTCTTCCTTTTAATTGTGTTTTTATCGGCAGGACCTGCCCCTGCTCTAACTAAGTTACCCCTTTACATTCTTCAGCGTTTAGTGAGAGGAATAGGTACTTTATAAATTTTACCTTTACACACTGTTCATCGTTGATAAGGGGAGCAGTTTCCCACTCATTTTGCCCTAGGCCTGTGGAAGCGGCTTGTTGACTTGAGGACATTCTATAAGTACTTAGAGTCTTTTAGAAGCCAACCGACAGCAATGCCAAATAGAGGCAATTATATGATCGTTTATGAATATATATATATATATATATATAAATATATATATATATATATATATATTTATATATATATATATATATATATATATATACATATACATGATGCTGATACAGGTGACATTTGACCATGATGAGAGGCAAAGCAACATTGAAAATCCGTTGTATCGGAAAATGTTAGTATTCCAAAGCCGCCTTGGAGCATGATCGCTTTAACCCCTTCCCTGCCGGGAAAATGTGAGCACGATCCAACTGCAAGAGGCATAGATCCTCATGAGCCCCCGCAGTCTTTGGTCGTTGAATGAACCAAATTTCAGAAACAAAAACGCACGTACAGCGACAGGCAAGGGGTTAACTGTTTTTGCCGATCCAGTAAATATATATAAAGGTATGTTCCGCTGTGGTGTCTTCAAAGAAAAATGCAATGCAAGTGGTATGCAGAGCTACATTATGTGCAGTACTTTTAGAGTGCAAAATGATCCGATCTGAAATATTTCGATGTCTCCGCTTGTAGAGTTTCTTTAGTAGCCGCACAATGTCCCATCAAGCAAGCTATCAACGTGCCGACGTCGGCTGCAAAAGTGCGCGGGCCGACTGCAGCCGAAGTCGGCACGATGACCTTTCGTTTACCGACTACCGTGTAATGGCTGACTCGCGTTTTTATAGCCGCATATAATGACATTATATCCAAGATTGAAATCCATACCCACCCCGCAATAATGAGGCATTCCCAGCTTGCAACCTACCCCACAGTTTCCTACCCTCCTTTTCCGCCTTGTCTTGATCTCCAGCTGAGTGAAACGGGTGGCCGGGGTGGGGCGGCGGGGTGGGGCGGCAGACTGATTATATATCATCTTCGTTTTAAACGCTGCTCGAGTGTCTGGGTATTTTTCAACGTCACCCAGGAAAAATTTGACAGCTGGTTTAAATCGTGATATTAACCCATTCAGCCCAGATGCACTACAACAGGAGATGGATCGACCAAGGTAATTTAAGAGTAGTGCCAGATTAGCTTGACGCCATCCGGCGCCAAGCTAATCTGGCACTACCCTTGAATTATCATGGCCGATTCATCTCCTGCATCAGGCGCCAAGCTATTCTGGCACTACCCTTGAATTATCATGGCCGATCCATCTCCTGCAACTGGTACATAGTCTTCAGGTGACACCTCCAAAATTTGGGACATGCGGCCTTGGGGTTAAATGGGTTAATATCAGTCTGTAAGCGCAATCTACCATCGTAGAATCCAGAACAACGTGAATCAACAGTGAGCTGCCAAGACGTGCAAATCCAAAGAAAGAAGCACACTTTGAAAGAACAAGTACAACACAGCTGCGTTTTACTTGTCCTCTATATGCGTGCATTTTCCTTCGTTGTGCATTTTTTTTTTTTTTTCATAGACATTTGAAATATTGCCCATTGACCCACCCGGCCATTCGCCGGCTGAACAGCGGTGTCAAACCTAATGCACGAGCGCATTTGCTGCAATTTGGGTGTGTGTGTGTGTGGGGGGGGGGGGGGACAAGGGGGGTGGGGGCGGGGTTGGTGGGGCATCTGCAATGGCTGTTTACTCAGCTCTGGGAGAGGGTCACTGTTACGTGTGGAAGCTATCCGCTCCAAGACGGGTGAGAGAGTGTTAAAATTTGCCGTTACAACGGGGATTCTCAATGTTGTCTTGCTTTAACTGAGACTAACTTTTCTTCTCTTCCGTGTACAATGTGCGTACTTTTGCACGCACCGACACGATAAGATAAGTAACGATCTGTGTTGTTTGTCTATTTTGGAAAAGAAAAAAAAAAAAACACGTGTTTTTACCCGAAATATTGATAAATTGTGTTCAGTATCTGTCTTTTTTTAAAACGTGTTTCTTTCTTCGTTGGGTCAAGTTATTCTTTTACAATCCATACAGGAACACAACAGAGGATTTCTACTGCCCCTTGTGCGCATCGGTGGAGCTCTTCTACGTAACGTACCAAGCAGAAGAAGCGCAGAAAAGTCTTTCATTTTTATGACATGTAAACTTCATAAGTTAAGTTAGCCATTTTGTGCACTCAGCAGTATATAATCTGATCAGGCTCTTGAAATGTTATGTTTATTATTTCAGTATTGTGTCAGTGGGCATTTGGACCTATGAATGATTGCGTTTTTGTATGTTGTCGGTACCTTAGTTAATTTTAATTAGATTATCTAGATGTAAAGCGCTCTGAGCCTTTCTTTGTGGGGATATTGCGCTATAGAAGAGTTATATATTATTATTATTATTATTATTGTAAGACATACTAAGAACATTTATGAATGAGATATTGCGAACTATTAACCCTTTATTGTCTGGGGCAGGCATGTGTGAAGCTAGGAACGTCAGTGTACAGAAAAGCAGGCAGAGGAGGGCCACCAAGTGCAGCGCTCTGTATATGTACTGCCGAACAAATGAAATTCCAAAAATGTCGCATTTCTTTTGCTCGTAAGAATAGAAAAATTCTACCCTGTGAAGTCAAACGACAGTAAATCTTTTTTGTGAAAAGCAAGATTTTCATTGTGTTACAAAGAGAATCTCGCTTTTCACAACAACAATAAAAATGGGCGTGCTTTCTTTTGCCTTTACAAGACGCCACTCGTATAAGGCGTGTGTGGGGAAATAAAAACAAAACAAAAAACAAACAAACAAAAAATTAACCTATATAGCCCCGACGCACAACAGCAGTAGATGAATCGACCATGATAATCGATCCATCTCCTGCAACTGGTATATATTCGTTAGATGACATCTCCAAATTTCGGAAAATGCGACTGTGGGTTTAAAAGCGTTAGGATTTTGACACTTTTCGTTTGTGGGATAATCAAATTACGAAACAAATAGCGATGACGTTTTGAGTCAGCAGACGCACGAACAAAACACACGACAATTACGTGTCACGATAGAAACCCATATCTCCCCTCTTCCTTCCCACCCTTGGCCATCACTGGAATGAGGTAGGTCTCCAGAGTACGCTTCGTGGGGGCAAGAAGAAGTACAGCGGAATTTGTATTTGAGCCACCACCCTTATGATAGATCACCTGCGATGAAATACCATCATTTAGGTGGCTACAGCCACAGACATAGCTACAGCCACCTATATGATGGTCTTTAATGACGGGTGTTTCAGTCACCTAAATGATGGTCTTTAATGACAGGTGTTTCAGCCACCTAAATGATGGTCTTTAATGAAAGGTGTTTCAGCCACCTAAATGATGATCTTTAATGGCAGATGTTTCAGCCGCCTAAATGATGATCTTTAATGGCAGATGTTTCAGCCGCCTAAATGATGATCTTTAATGACAGGTGTTTCAGCCACCTAAATGGCATGTGACACTTTTTGCCCTTTAAGATTTCTTTTGACAGAATACTTGACTTTTAAGACCAATTTTCTTGTTACTAATAAAAGGTAGTTGCTTGAAACAGGTTCTGCTGTATACGTAGGAAACAAGTTGACAAATGACACCCTGACACCCGCGTGGCTTGGAGTTGGCTGACCATCTCAATGTTAGCACCAGTTTGTCAGTGCCGGTACGGAGACAAACGGCTCAGTCAGGCGGCCTTATAATTTGTTTTCTTTCCTGTCGCTTTTTAGAAACACGGCGTAGAAGTAAAAAGGGGGTAGATCGACCGTGATAGAGGAAGCGTGGCATCATTGATCGATCCATCTCCTGCACTGAATCGTCGCTGGAAGCGGATATGAAACTCATTGCAAAACACATTGCAAAACAAGTTTCTCACAGCCCGTTCCATCTGCAAGAGGCCGCATAGATCCTCATGAGCCCCTGCAACGCTGCAGAAGCTCATTCATGAGGAACTATGCCGTCTTGCTGACCAGTATCAGTTCCAGCTGTGAGGGCCGAAGTCAACCGAGTTTTCTTGTCGCCGATTCAACAGCCGGTCATGACTGCATAGAAAGGCGGGCGGGCGCCCTGCACCGCTGAACGTCCCCCGACTGCCTGTCTGTGTCACGGCGACCTGACCCAATCCTATGCACGCGCGCCGGCTGATGTCACACACGGGGCGGTAATGGCTGGAAGGGTCAAATTCGGAATAATTTTGTCGGAGCGGAAAAAGTCGCACGGGGTAAGTTGAAAGCCAAGGTATGTGCAAAACTATTTGGAGAACTTTTGAACAGTGTCACTTGTACCTATATCTTCAGTTATGTCTTTCGTCGGTGAGGTTGATCGCTGAATAAATCATTATTATCGAGATTTTAATCCCGCTTCAGTTTTTGTGGATGTGTCGGTCCCACTCCTTTGCTCTAATGTCACTACAGGTTTAGTTTCAGTCCACGGCGCACAGGTTCGTGAATACCATCATTGTCAAATCTGATACTAATTTTGTTTGAGTATAAATAATATAAATTATTGTAGTCTGTAATTGTCAGGAACGTGAGTGGTTTTTGCATGTCTTTTTATTAAGTGTGTGTGTGTGTGTGTGTGTGTGTGTGTGTGTGTGTGTGTGTGTGTGTGTGTGTGTGTGTGTGCATTGTGTGCATTGTGTGTGTGCCTTTTGTATGTGTGCCTTTTGTGTGTGTGTGTGTATGTGTGTGGAGTGTGTGTGTGTGTGTGTGTGTGTGTGTGTGTGTGTGTGTGTGTGTGTGTGTGTGTGTGTGTGTGTGTGGAGGGGTTGGGGGGTGGGGGAGGGGTGGGTAGAGAAAACTGAAGACCTGTATGCACAGCTGACGACAAGCTACACTGATGCTGTTCATAGAGGTAAAAAAAAATAAATTAGACATACAGGCGGATTATATATATTCAAAAAGTTCTCTTTTCCAATCGTTTGTGTCCGCACCAGTTAACTCATGACGTAAATCATTGTGGCCAAAGGTTCAAGCCGACCTCGGAGTCAGTCACTCACGTGATATTGTGAAATAGCCTGAGTCCTTCTGTAACGACACACACAGTATCCTCAATAGTCTGATCAAAGCCGGCGGGTTGTACATCGTTGCAGTACAGAAAGTTCAGCCTAAGTTCGCTTCTTATATTTTCAGAGGTGATTAAAATTAAATTAAACGGACATCTTCCTCACGGCAGCCGGTGTATATCCTTCGATGCTGACCTCTCCTGCAAGACTATGTGCTGATAATCACTTTTCTGCGCAGCCGCCGGTCCGTATGAGATCGATCTCACAGCGTTCAATAGTCTGTCGGCGCGAGGCGTAGATTCTCATGAGCCCCTGCGGACGCAAGGGCTCATGAGAATCTACGCCTCCCGCACAAAGGCATCCGGGCGCATCATGTTCGGTGTCATCCTTTTTTCTCAGAGAGAGTAGGTGATGGGGTTTCAGCGATTGTGGTATAGATCCGTCCCGAAACAGTGATGATGCCATGCATGCCTCCATCTCTTAGAAAACTGAGGATCCCTCTATTACGACCCATTACTGACCCAGTCTGGATAAACAAAACAAGGGTGCTGAAAACTGAAAAAGGGGGGTACGGGGGATTTTTTTTGGGGGGGTAGCGGGGAGGGTGGGGGGGGGGGGGTGGAGACTGAGGAGGAGGTGAAGGCGTGTGTGTGTGTGTGTGTGTGTGGTGTGTGTGTGAGAGAGGGGCTGGGGTAGGGGTGTGGGAGAGGGGTTGGGGGTGGGGGGGGGGATGGAGGGAAGGAGGGGGTAAGACTGCTGAGGAGGTCAGTGTGTGCGTGTGCGTGCGTGCTTCCGCGTGTATGTGTGCGTGTGTTGTGCGTGATAGCCAGCGAGCACGCTCGCGCGCGCGCGTCTGTCCGTGATGCTGACGTTGATGAGGGTATTACTGCGGAGATGAGTGAGCGATAACATTTTTTTTCTCAGTCAGTCATTGCAAAAGCGCTCCGAGCTATAGAAAATGCTGTCCGACGATAACGACATAAGGACGTGATACAGTCAGACTGCCCTTTTCACGTCCATTTATACAATCTTTTTTAAAACTCTCTGTTCACCACTTCCCACATGTCGCAGGAAATCGAAGAACCATGGCAGCTCATGCACGGCATTTTCTCAGTAGCTTATCATCGGCACCCATCGACCATAAAACGTTGAAAACAAGGAAGCTAACCCTTTCAATCAAACATCGTTAGTTCAAGGGTAGTGCCTGATTAGCTTGGCGCCTAGTGGTGCCAAGCTAATCAGGCACTACCCTTGCACTTCCATGATGTCTCCATCTACTGCAGTTGGTGGCTGGATGTGAACGCGACATAGACGCCAGCTGTTGACACGAGCCCGCACGATTTTACTGAATTTTCCATCGTTTGTGCCAGTCTCCCTGTTTGTCACGTAGTAGTCCGCCCTCGCGCAGCACCGCCCATCTGGTCGAGACACTGATCCTCACGAGCAATAGGGAACGGGCTCCTATATTGGAACACGGCCGTTGTAGAAAAACGGCCAATGCCGGAGATGAAATTTGGCATTCGCTAGAAGGCAGGCGGCGCTGCTGCATTAAGGCACCAGAAATAAAAAGGACAAGTCGCCATTCACGTGCAAGAGGAAGCCGCGTGTTTGTTTTTTTCATAACCTGCGGCTAACTTTGTGTTTATGGAAAGTGCCTGAACAGTGCTTTCAATCACAAAAAGCAACTGATGTGTATAAAGAGCGTGCATATGTTGCCGATAACAAAAACGGATACTTGGAGCTATGGCAGTTTGTTGCGTAACGTCTTTAGCTGGTGCAGGCCAAAATAACGCTGGAAAACTCCTGTCTAGGCCGGACCGTTCCAACCCATGTGGTTTTCTGACTGTCCGGATTAGTTGTGCAGGCAGAGCGGAATAACCCAACGAAGAAAGAAACACACTTAGAAAAGACATTTAAAACACAATAAATTGTGTTGTAACTGTCTTTTCTAAGCGTGTTTCTTTCCTCGTTGGGCTGTTGTCTGCGTTTTACACGCTTGACGGTCACCTGGTCTGGATTTTGTGCAGGCTGTATTAATATGACCCTAAAGCCGCTATTGCACCGATCTATTCCACATCAGTAGTCTTAACACCGGCCATTCAGCCCTGATGCACTACAGCAGGAGAAAGGTCGACCATGATAATTCAAGGGTAGTGCCAGATTAGCTTCGCGCCGACAGGCACGAAGCTAATCTGGCACTACCTTGAATTATCATGGTCGATCCATCTCCTGCAACTGGTGCATAGTCATTAGATGATGCCTCCAAAATTTGGGAAATACGGCCGTCGGGCTGAATGAGTTAAGTGATGATCCTAAAATTTGTAAATGTAAGGTAAGTGGAGTGTCTCTTACCTTCGTCAAAAGAAGAGATAGGAGAAAGGAGATTTCCAGACCACCCCTCAAAATATTACCGAGCCCATACCTAAAACAAAGCTATTTTAAACATCCATAACCATAACCCTCAAAAACCCTGTCTCAACTCAAATCACAATGTATTTTGAGACATAATGGGGTCCCCAAACCACCCCTCCTATTATCACGGAGCCCATGCCTAAAACAAAGCTATTTTAAAAATTAACATTCACAACTAACACTGTCTCACTCACACCAAAAGTGTACTTTGAGAGATTATTTATAGCTTAAAAAATCAATATATTACATTATAAAATTAATCAAGATCAGCTCCTTCTTCTGAATGATATCTGTGCTGTAGAGAATAAAGACTTAGACTCAAAAAAAGAATGTCTTCTCTCTGTAGTTGTTTCTGGCAAATCAAAAGCTTATCTTGGGAAACAGTATACAACACAAAATAGAATCACTCACCACTGAGGAGATAATTATGCTACACGCTAAATATGAAAATTACATTGGTTTACTAATGACCCATGAGTCAAGTTGATCTCTCATGTGTCTGTATACAAAACCAGTTAGTCACTTCTTGCCTGTGGACACTGACAGTCTATCACATGATCTTAAAAGCAACCCTATTGTTTCAAGTTCAATCGGTAAATTAACATGCCTTATGTTTTACAAGTTTGTAAATTACCTTGCCCCTGTTGTCATCTTACTCATTACAGGGAGTCATGTTGATTTTTCTAAAATAAATTTTAAAACAGAAGGAAATGGAGGACAACCAGATGACCCCACAACTGAGCTCGACTCAAATTCAAACAGTAACTAAAGCTAAAAGCCCAGGCAGGGTTGAGGTGGTGAAAAGATTAGCTGAGTTTAACAGACCAAAGAAATTACAGCTACAAGAAAAGGCTCATGTAACTGACCTACCCCCACCACCATCAACAGCATCATCACAACCACCACCCCCACTGCCACTACCACAACCACCACAACAAAGTGAGAGACTAACAACTGAGCCTGTCACCCAACAGCCTAAACCTGAAATAACAAAATGCTTAATCAGTGGATTTGTTGTAGGATTTGGTTACCTAGGTTACAAGCTATGGAAAAAAATACAAGTCATAAATTCGAACAGTGTCCAAAAAACCAGAAACTCAAAAAGCAAAGCAAGAAGTCTCCACATTATCAGCAGCACCAAAAGCTTTTGATCCATTTTTCATGCAGTGAATAAATTTATTATTTAAATTTTTTGTTGCATAAGAAACAAAATGAGCGACACAAAGAACATAATGAACCTCGTTTATCACTCTGCCGTTCTAAGTGGACTTTCAATCGCATACACTATGCTAGGGCAGAGTCTTCTCAAAATGCATTCTGCAGACCTGGGCAACTAGATTTTGAGGACAATGCTAAGCTAGTTGCAGTTGTTACAGCTTAGATTGTGACAAAAGACTTTCTTGTCAAGCAGGAAATTATTCCAGAAAATGTATCTATGTAAATAAAAAATATGGCAAAATTGGCTGTTATCGTTGGTGGTGCTGTGGTGCACTTGCTTTCAGTGGATCAAATTACCTCTTTCAAAAATGAGTAGACAAGAGAGCGCGGAAGAAATGAGGCATCACAATGAAGCTGCAGAGAAACTGGCCCAAGCAGAACAAGATTATGAGAAAAAAAGAATAGAAAGACTTGATTTCATCAATAAAAAAAAACCTTAAACTGGAAGGTCATGCACAGCATACATTTTCAAATGTTGATGATGCTATTAAAGAATACTACCTTGTTACTGGTGAAGACATGACCATACCACAACCAAAACATAGTTACTACTACCAACCCAGCCCGCAACAAAGAAATGGAGAAATAATGTTTGTTTTAGTAGGTATGACATTTGTTTATTTCACAGGAGTTTTTCTTGCTAGAAGAAATGACAAACGTTAAAGCTAATCTATCAAAAATATATTACTCTCCAATTACCTACTGGAAAGGAAAAACTGCAATAGAAAAATTGTCTGCCACTGTAGACAGTACCGTTATGCTTGATCAAGTAAAACAGTGGCTACAGAGGCAAGCTATATGGCAGATATATTTGCCTGCTTCAAGTAAAATAATAAGATCGCATTTTGAAAACACCACCACTAATGACACACACCAAATGGATCTTTTGTTTCTTCCACATGATATTGTAAGAAAAAAAATGATATAAGTATGCACTGACTGTTGTTGATGTTGCTTCGAG